>JARJLF010000506.1:0-180430 GCA_029378395.1 Mycena leptocephala | reverse complement strand
GGTTCGCCAGTCGGTCCTTCTCTTTGCACTTTGATTCTTGCGTTTGGACTTTGGTCTTGCGTTTGATCTTCTCGTTTGCGTTGCGTGCATATCCTCTCCTTGTCCCCCCACTCTCTTCTACCCTCCCACTCACACCAGTACTAACCCCTTTCTTTCTTTCCCTTGTGTATGGGAAGGGTTTGAGGTCCCCGACGCAAGAAGGAGGGAAGGAAGGGGCGCGGGTGGGGACGAGGAGGAGACGTTTTAGGTTCGTTTTTGTCCTTCCTTCCCTTTGCCTCGTGTTTTATTCTATTTTTTCCACTGTCTATCGTTTGGATCTGTGGAATTCTATTCCCACTTGTTGGGGCGCGTTTACTGGGGGCGCGTTCGGTGCTCCCTTCTGCGTCTGCGGCGCGGGATCGTCCATCCTGCTCCGCTCGTCGCCGCCGTTATTGTTCTCGTCCACGTCCACCGGTCTAGTGTTTTCTCCGATTCTATTTCATTTTCCTCCTCCGTATGCTTTGTCTTCTGCATATTATCTCCTTGCGCTCGATGTTATGCTGGCTCACTTTGCCCACCTGCTATCTGCGCCTCCCTGTCATTGGCAAGTCTGCCCCGCGCACCTCGTACCCGCACCGCTCACTTGTTTGCGAACTCCGTACGTCATTTCGTACATACGCACAGAGCTTTCACCCGCACCGGATAGTCCATGCTTTGCAGACCGCCATAAAATGTGCTTATCCTCGGCGGTTCATCCAGTCGGCGATCCAACTAGACAGTTGACGGGGAACGCACTGCATGGCAGGTAGCCTACATTCAAGAAACCCCGAACGTGGCTCCACAAATGAGGCACGAGCCTTATATGTCGAGGCATCTGTCTGCGAGAGATTACGAACCCGTACTTAAAATTAATAGACCCACACTCGGCTCGTGCTTGGTCCAGTATGGGAGTACGAATTCAGATCTGAAAGCAGATCGATAAGTAGCTTGGCCCAGTGCGTCACATAGTCGCAGGTAAGGTGAGTTACTTGGTCGCCTTATCATGATGACATCGTACATCTAATTTGCACATGCATATACTGCGTTCAAGTTTGGCTAAGTCTGAGATCTGAGGTCCTGTGTCGTCACTGGATAAACTTCCGATCCCGGCGGGACGGAGCCTGAACATGGGCATAGGCTGACATTCGCCTCGATTCGCCCTTGAATAGATTGTCTTTTATCTCAGTACATGGAGGAAGAAGTACTCGGAGAGATATCTCACCGAATAGTCAGATGACTGATGTCGCCTCGTGCGGTAGGATGCTGCTACGAGGAAGGGAGTCGATGGGGGAACATTGAGAAAGGGAAACCTTGGAGTACTGTCAAGGTCGACTCCATTTATCAAAATGTGGCCATGTTTTCGAAAACGTCCGTGGGTGAAGGCGAATTAAAGTGGATGTGATCAGAGTTGTTCCGGAATCATGGTTTGTCGATGCGCCTGGAGGGGCCAGAAAGAGTTGCCAGATTTCTTCAAAGATTTTCGTGGACATAGTTGAAAATTCTTGAGAGATTTCGAGAGATAAGGAAAGATCTTGCAAGCGTTGAACGTGAGTTTCAAAGATCTTTGAATCTTTGAATATCTTCCAAGATCTCACGCAGTCCACCAGATGCAAAAACCACATCTCTCAAGTTCTCGAAAGATCTTGGTACTATAGATCTTAAGATATCTCAATAAAAGTTGGAAATCTTGAAATGTCTTGCAAGATCTCATGAAAAGCAACGAGCTCAAATGAAGACAAATACTTTTGGACCTTCATACTATTCGGACGTGGGAAGCCAGAATTCCCAGAATTCCCACAAGTTTATAGGAAACAGCTGCATACACCATATCCGAATGTTTCCCCCGCTAATTCACTACATTTTAAGGCTGCCTCGGCCAACCCCTTGGCCGAGGCCCTCGACCAACCTCGACAAACCCCTTGGCTCGGCCTAGCCGGTCGAGGTTGGTCAAAGGTTGGTCAACCTTTGGTTGACTTCAATTTTAAGCCTCTCCTCACTAACCGTTGGGAACGAGCAATCTATGTACTGATCCGGCGCGTAGACATGTGAAGGGGCCGAAGGGCTCTTCAAATTGGGACATAACGCCGAGGCCCGAAACTTGATGACCCTCACTGTTTGGAACTTGGCATAATCCAATCCACTTCCGTAAGGGTTCATGAGCCATCTACTAATATTTGAAACCCCATAACTCCCTCAAGCTCTTTTTCTTCCCAGTCCACCAGCGAGGCATCTCATATTTATGGTCTGATTTGGCCATGCCACGCGACATCAGTTACACACAGCGCATCGGCAAACTAAAACTGGCTCCCACACAACTCCCACACTCACATGGGCTGTGGGAAGGCTGGCTGACAGCGCGAGGGATGCCGGAAGCGCTGGGGCAGAGATCGGGGCTCGGCCAACATGGCCGAGACAACCTCGACCAACCCTCGGCCAACCTCAACCGACCTCGGCCAACTGCCCCTCGACCAACCCGTTCGAGCCCCCTCGGCCAACCTCGGCCAACCTCAGCCGACATCGACCAAGTCGGCCGAGGGGCCATCAAAATGTAGTGATTCCTGGTTGAAGTCGGCAGGTCAGAATTCCCCTCGGAAACTCGCCAAGGGTGAATTCAAACATGCGCGTTCCTTGTACGCGTGAAATAATATTGAAAGGCGCAAAAGAAGCTGTGCCGTTTCTGACCCAGTCCGTTTCGTTGTGAGGTTGCGGGGTTAGATGACGGTGATCAGATGGAAGGACAGGGTTGGATGCGGAATAACATTATGGACTACTTATGTTACAGTCGTTACAGTCCAAGGGGGTCCAACGATAAGAGAAAAAGATATCACCTACAAAAGTTTTTTTTTCGGGCGGCCTCCCCCCTCCTGAGAAAATTTCCTTTTTTGGACTGATTGCCGGCGCAATTGTCCGTACCCTAGCAAGATAAACTGTGTAGCCAGCTGACGCGGCAGGGCCCACTATCTTGCACCTGGTGGTCCTAATGAAAGACATTGACACTCAATTATTACACTGAGTCCGAAAAAGTATTGGATCACGTGGATCTCAGAAAAGATTAAGATCGTGCTCAATGCTCAACGTTTTTTGGCTGGGTCTTTTATGCTCAAATGGTAGTAGAAGGGATGTAGTGTACACATATAAAATATCAAACATATACACTAAGAACTCGGTGTTGTATGTGGGATTGAAAATGACAGGTGATCCAATTATTAATCTGTTTTTGATCGACTGGGAGAATTTGCCTCAGAAAAATCCCTAAGCATCGAAATAAAATAGAACAAACTCACAGAACGTTAAAGGCGAGTCGCCCCACCCTTTCCCTTCAACAGTTTTCCCACTCGACTGGACAGGCTGTCATATCATCTGTCAATAAACTCCTGGTCAATGTTTTCCCACGTCTCCTTTAATGCAAGCCAAAGCTCCTCCTGATTCTTCGGCAATGGGTCGCTATCACGTACCATACACTTGGGAGGATCCCAGAGATGCTCCCATGGGGTGAATTGGGCCACCAGGGATGCACATCAATGCCTTTGGGGTCAGACCAACCCTTTGCATGGTTGAATGGATGCTTTGAATTGCCTTAAATCGCCATCCTAGAAGAAAACAATGGTCCAACAGTCCAGATTATGGTGGTCGACGATGCCGAGAAGGTATTTGGAGAGGATAACGGCATAAACGAAACAGTCCATGATGCCCTCGATGCGAATGAAGTTTGTCAACACGCGCCTGGTGACACACCCCCAGATTTTTATGCTCCCCTCGCCATACTTGATGATATTTCTGGTGGATATGGGGTTATTTAGGTCCCCTTACTCCTCCAACACCACTCCTAGCTATCAGAATAAAAAATATTGAAATGAGAATCATCCGAAAATATTACTGTCTGCCGATCCTCTTCTCTCCGATAACAATGGTGTTCCACCTCGTCATTTCGCTTTCCCCGGTGACCTGCGATGGATGGATATCCAGATTGACACACATAGTACTTGAGAATATGTTTTCTGAGGGAATTTCAGATAGTATCTACTTGTACACAGGGGGAAAACTCCTGCTGTAGGTCTGATGCACACTTGGGATGACCCAAAGAATGCCTCTGTAATGCTGTGCAGACATCCCTCTTGTTCCATTTGAGATTCAAATTCCCCTTTGGTGCATTGAAGTTGCAATCATGAGTTGGAACATACTGCACGTCCATTCTAGATACCGTGGAGGGTGCAATGTTCTCTTATTCTGCAATCTGCCAGTTTGACATCTCCACGCCTTTTAGTGCAATTATAGTGGCCTTCTGAGTATCAGAAGTGTTGAAACTATTGAAGAGGAAGGTGTATGTCAGTTATAAGGCAGTGCGATGCGGTGTTGTCGTGATTTGAGACGACAAACTTGATGCTTTCCAAATGCAGAAAAAAAATTGGATCACATGTGGGCGTGTTTATGTTATTTCTCTCTAATGGCGGGCGTTTGATCCCAACTTTTTACTGGTAAATAGGATGCTTTAGGATGCCCCTAATGCAGTATAAATTTTTGCTCAATACATGTGTCTTTGTGTATAGGAGAGCCCCAAAAATTTATAGGAGGTGATCCAATACTTTTTCGGACTCAGTGTATTTATGATGCAATAACCAAGTTGTTTCAATCATAGAATAATACAACATATTACGAGAGGGGATTTAGATGTCATAGGACAACAATTTAAAGATGCCAGCATGGGATGGGAAGTAATTTTTTTACAAGGGCCTTGAAACAGTCGAACGTGGAGAGGGCTATGCATTTAAACAAAACCATCGTCCCAAGTTACATTGTTTCAAAGCTGCAACTTATGCAGATGTGCGCGAAAAAAAAGAAAGCTGGTGTAGGGGACATTGTCATTGTTTTGGGATATTTACGAACTCCCCAGTAATGCGGAGATGCTCAAGTTGCAGAACGAGCGGAAAGAGCCGTCAAATAACATGACAAGGATGACCTCGACATGGCAAAGGGAGGGCAGTCGAGGCCAGATTGAGACGCAAAATGTTGTTCCCAAGTTGCAGGAGAGCGGCAGTAAAGCTGGTGAAGTTGAGGTACTAGTAGATAATAATGTGATATTGTTATGGCCAGCCGCATTTTCAGCCTGAAACGATATTGTACAGCGGTAAATATCAGATAACGGTCTAAGGAATTATACTTACCAGATTTCAAACATATAAGCAGGATAAATATGCAACTTGATTTAACCGGACTCCAGCGGTATCGACGAGACCAGCGTCACACTCAGGGACTGGCAGGCGGGCAATCGTTAATTACCACTGAAACAGAATGGAAGGATTATAATATAACGACTTACAGGCTTGCCGATTGAGGGAGAAGACGTAGAATGGAAGGTTCACGATTATACCAGGAACCGAATGCATGGCTCATTTCAGATCATACTGGACTTGTGTGAGTGCTCATGAGTATGCATACGCAGTAGGAACAGGGCAAGATCTGAGAGGGGAGAACAGCGAGTGGCTAGAGGAGGAGGGAAGCAGAAGGAAGGTGTCGGATAACCATGTGAAATTTTGGCGCTGATATTTGGAAAGTCGCAGAACCGAATCGGAATGTAGCTGACATCATGCAAGTTCACGTAATGTTCAAGAATCGTCTTAATGGTCCAAGTTGCAGAATTGAGGCAATCTGTCGGATAAGATGTATCTGAAGAAGCGTGGCCGGGTCCTCCACAGTTCAGTGTAGCAGTGAAAGATGTAAGTTGGGATTAAATTGAAGAAAAGGCCAGATACGATGATATCCCTCTCGACTTGTACATCACCTGTTCCGACATGATTGACATAACAGCACTAAGATTTTCGCAGGCTGGCGACTTTCATAGCTGAATACCATGAGATTGAGCGAGAACCAGCAGAGAATCCTTGGATAAAGATACAATACGATCGAAAACAGCACGAACTGAATTGGCGGAGGAATGGGCAAGAAGAAGCTTTTGGAGTTTTTTTCCCATCCGAATTTGAGCTAGAAGCGCAGTCATCCTTTGGCAGAAAGGGAGCATCCCTGGCAGAAAGGAGGATCGTCGCGACGAGTGATGTGCTTTATAAGCCGCGTCATAATTCGGACCATATACGGACAAAAAATACGCTTCGATCACTTTTTTTCAACTAGGTACAAAACCCACTATTAGGAGATAGCGGGCAAAACGGCGCTGCAGATGAGGGGTCCATAAACAAATCTGAATAAATTAAGGGAGTAACTATATCTTGCGTCGTCATTATATCAGCGGCTGGCAAATAATAATGTGCAAAAATAATCTTAAATAAGAGTTCGAACATCAAAGGGATGATTAACCAAATACAAAAGATCTACGCGCCCTTCTATGATGCTTAACAGAAGAGCAGGATGGGCATGTCCAAGACTTTCCAAACCGCTCACCCTCAAAGCAGTCCTGATGATACTAAGAGAATGTTTAATTTAAGGAACAGCGCGAAATAGGGTGTTTCACGACGAGTTTTTTGAGCCTTTTTTGATGTTTTTTAGGGTCTTTTTCGAGTATTTTTTGAATGAAAAAGGAACGAAAAAATGCAGTTCGTCGTGAAACCCTGCCCGTAAAAACCAGTGGGGGTCACGTTCCGTGCAATCACAGTCACAGTGACTAATTACTCCTTGCACGACCATCCTCTGCCTCGGGCAGGTGACTTCTCGTCATGCTGCATGTTTCCCTTTGACAAAAGCTGCTCCGCGGCGCCTATAATATGCCGCAAAGCTCCAAAGATGCGGAAGCAAGAGCGGGAGCAACAGGAGGTCGAAATCGCCACTGGCTTGGGGATTGGGGATGATTTGTATGACCAGCCACTTGGCCAAGATGAGGGCGAGGACTCCGATGTATCGTCTGTGTCCTCGGCTTCCTCCATACCTTCGATCTCCTCTGCAGACTCTTCGCATGATTTCGATATCGACAGCATGGATTTGGATTGGACACTGAACGTGAAACCCTCTTTAAAATCCGCTATGAGGCCATCCGACGTCACGTCGAACGGCTGGAGAATACTCGCGTTGTTAACCTGAACACAGTCCACAAGCTCTCGCAGCTTTATCTTGTTCTGGAGGACTACAAAACCGATGATGCGAAGCGCTTCCGCGTAACCTTCGTGTCATGCCCGAACCTTCGATTCCCTAGTCGAAAAAATTCGGGACCATTACATCTTCTTGAGCGAGGGCAGCGCAAGCCAAATGCCCGTCGACCAGCAGCTAGCCATTGCACTGTTTCGCTTCGTCATTTCGGAAACAGTGCATCTGTGGAGTCCGTCGCTCAACGGGCTGGGTATCAGCTGGGATGGTGGTCAACGCTACTCGTCGTGTCATGGTGGCCTTCCTCGATCACCATGATAAAATTATCCGATGGCCTAATGCGGTCTTCCTTATTCGCATCCTCCGTAGAGTCACTGAAGAGTTTAAGGTGGAAAGAGGAGTCGGTGGTGAGGTGCTCGATAGCCCTGCCGAGCCACGCTGGATTTTCGGCCCATGGGATGACGTTGCTGCGGTCTTTGGGGCTTTCCTTCCCACCGCTGTCGCTGTCTGCGACTTCGACGATGTCCTCGGAGTTCGTTCTCTTTTAGATCTGCCGCCCGGGCGACTGACAGGTGGTAGCGTCTTCTCCTTCTGGACGAAGTTCTTAGCCTTACGGCCCATAGTGCGAGGAGGTTTGGTGTGAGGAGGTTAGGAGAAGGTCGGAGTATACGGAACAAATCCTGAATTGTATTAGTAAACTAACACTACGTGCACGCAACAAAAAAGACTTGAAAAAAGGCTTGAAAAAAAGGAGGCCTGTGACATAAAAGGGGGGGACGCCTTTTATGCACGGGTTCAAAAAAAGTGTGTTTTTTTTTTGCGATCCTTTTTTCATGATGATCAAAAAAAGCTTCGAAAAAATATCAAAAAAGACTCAAAAAATTCGTCGTGAAACACCCTAATGAATTACTGACCCATTCGGTTTCACAACCCATCTTCGTGAATCGTGCACCGAACAGCACACGCCGAATCTGCGCGTTGATCTTCCGTAACTATCTCCCCGCAGTCGCAAGCAGCCTGGGTGTCATAAACACGACGTTTGCATCCCGAACGCGTGGATACTCCATTAATCAACGCGGGAATGTCGTCCCGGTGCCCTGCATCTGCGGCCAGATCGTCGAACACCGGAGGGTCCACTGCAGAAGGCACCTCAAATCAGTAGAAACATCAACATCCAGCCTTTCCTCCGGCATTTCACTGCCCGGCATGTATTTCAGCTTGACGGCACAATGGTGAGAACAGAGCAAGGAACAGAGATTCTGAGAGAACAAGGAGGAGGGACGTAGGATCGAACTTCCTCCGTTTTGATGGCGTAACTGGGGCAGAAGCGGTCGAGCCAGCAGAGCCGGAAGTGTCGTCGGAAGGAGCCAATGCATTCGACGAAATATTGAGTGCAGTAGAATCGACTTTAAGACGGAGAATACCAGTAGGACTCAGCTCGCGACACACCCCATAGAATTGGATTGCGGTATTGGGCTGTGGTACCGGAGCGCGTGTCCAACGTGCAGTTGAAAAGTCGAATATCAATCTATGAATGGTTCAAGGCTTTAAATTTAAAACAATGTTAGGAACATACTGCACCGTAGAGGCCTTAGTTTCGCCGTCGACAAAGTCTGAGACAGCGACCGTTACAGCACGAGAACCATGACCGTCATCAAGGGTTTGCGGACTGCCGGTAACACGGCCTACCCCGTACACCATTGAGGTGCGTTCATTGGCCAATTAGTTCTAGCGTTGGGTCAAAGCGAAGAATATGGACAACGCTTACATTGTATGTATCACTGTCAGGACTGCCTGGAAGAACGAAGAAAGTCATGGCATCGAGGGTCAGGGTATTAGTGGGTAATGAATTGGTAGCAGGCTCAACGGCAATCGATTGTGCGGAGCACGCTGCAAAAACAACCATGCCGTCCGCGAGCAAGGGGGTGGTACTGGTAATATAAACACGTAGGTCAGCAGGGATAGTGCTGTTTGCCAGTGCACCAGACATGTGTGTTGTAGTGCGCATAGTGTGTGGCGTAGGTCGAATTGGGCTTGTGACGATGACACGACGGCCAGCTTTCAGCTGAAAAAATCCGAGAATATTGAAAGACGACACGAATGCGGAGGGATGATGGCGAGATGTGTGAAGAGTGTCAGCGATATAAATCAGGACATGGGCTTAACTGTGCGGCATAGTGGTCTCGTCATCGCAGCAGGCTGGAGAGCCAAGATGAACAAAAACAGGTTGAACGGAACATACCTCGATGGAAGCATCAAAAAAGCACAGTCCGTAGCTGTTAAGAGCGGTTTGCCGGCCGAAGTGGACGAAGACGACGCGTATATGCGGCATGCAGCGGCATGTAGAACTGTGGGAGAAGGCACAGCATGCGTGATAATGGGAGTCAAGCAAAGGAGATAATTTGTGGTTTCAGTGCCCCATGAGGACTGAAGGTTGACAGAAAATGGAGAAGACCGTACACGAAGACGGAGGAAGACAAACGGGATTCAGCCGAATGGACAAAACTCCAAACATATACAAAGAATCGCGAAGCATTTGCTTAAAGAACGGTTAATGCTTGAGTGTCGATCAACTGTCATGCTGTTGACAGACAACGCCAAAGATTGCCGTAAAGGGCAAATCCGCTCGGAACAAGCCGAGACGTCAGTCAATGACCTCAATTCAGTTTGGATTCAAGTGGTACAGGCTATTACAACCACTCTGGAGGCCCAGAAGCCACTTTCCAAGCTGTTTCTGGTCAGAAAACCTTTGACCTACAGAGGTTTTTTTTCCCAGGGTCCCGAGACCCCCTCCCCTATGATGTTCCAGACGTTGCATAATTCAAATCAGGAAAAAAACTTTCAGTTCGAAAAACTTTTTTTTGCTCACCACCTAGAATCCTTCTAGACTGCATCCCTACATAGCGTATGAGTGAAATAACAGTACTATATTGTCTCGGACCCCCAATCGTGAATTTGTGGCCAGATTTGAGTGCCATCAGTGGAATTTGATGGCTCGGGATATTGCGAACGGCTCAATCCTCAGGTCTAGCATTTATTTCAAGATAGATATCATCTGTAAACATGTTGCATGACAAGCCACTTGCATTCCATTGTGTTCAGGTTCAACTCTAAAAATCAGTGAATTTCGGACTTGTGCGGAAATTCGGAATGTTCCGAGCTTGCCAAACGTTTTTTTGAACCCTCCCATCGAGTATATGGCCCGGGGTTTGTTGGACACATCCGGCTGCCTGTTTGTGTTGTTGAGCTTGTTTAAGACATAAAAACCCGATACGAGATGAGCCGGGATATCCCGAGCCATCAAATTCTACTGATGGCACTCAAATCTGGCCACAAATTCACGATTGGGGAGCCTGAGACAATTACTAGTACTGTTGTTTCACTCATATGCTATGCAGGGATGCAGTCTAGAAGGATTCTAGGTGGTGAGCCAAAAAAAAATTCTGAACTGAAAGTTTTTTCCCGATTTGAATTGTGCAACGTCTGGAACGTCATACTCCCCTCCTACCCCATGTCGGCCATTCTTATCGTTGGACCCCCTTGTTACAGTCGTCACGTCACGGCACCGTTATACCGTGACGGACGCGCTGGTGATCCCTCACTCGCGTACTCCATTGTGCGTGTAGTGAGGGTAAGTCAGATTCACCTACCAGTACACACAAGTAGCTAATGGACCTTAGTCCTTTACTCACTATAGTGTATAGGTGCTCTAACACAAAGTCCTTGTAGTACTTCAAGGTTCAAGGACATTGGATTCAATTCTTTAGCCGTGCAGTGCGCGAAAATTGGTCGGACATGGAATAACCTAGAAAGAAGACGCTTTCCCTTATCAAATCAGATGCAGGGAAGCGACTCGGTTTTCAGGCTTGACTTTCAAACAGAGTTCGTGTACCGTTCACTACGCCCTAGTATTTGTTTCGTGAGGTGGGTGAGTTGAACTGAGAAAAAATCAGAACACACCACAGTTTCATCACTAAGAGCTCGCGACCACGGTCGATCAGAAATACGGTATCCAAAGGCCGAGCTATGCACCTGCTGGATAAGTTCTTGAGTTGTTAAGTTGTACTTTTCGAAAGACGGTTAATTCGGATGAATTTCCCGCAACCTCCCTTGCCCTTGGCACTGAGGAGGATTTACGAGACGACATGACAAATGCGCCGCCGCACCAGTGAGGCCGAGAGACATGGAAACTTGAGCAATCTCGAGTGTGTCGGGATTGAACGGAACATAAAAACACCGAGAAGACTCGGAGAGAGCCACAAGTGAAAGTACGGGATGATCCAAGTTCCCACTGCTGCACCGCGGCGACAACAGGCAGGTTCAAAGGTAAGCGGGTAAACGGCAGAAAGCAGACGAAATTGACGCAGAGAACAGTACGAACAGCGAGAAGAAGAACGAGAACGGCAGGAAAAAAAAGGCGATCGGTTAATTCAGCAACTTGATTGCGAGCGAAGCGAAGCAATTCTACCCTAACTGCACGTGACAACGGGGAGGGCTAGCATATGCAGGAAACAAGAACAAACTTGTAAGTTAGTGGCTGACAGTCCGGGTCAGGGAAAGAATGCCCTCAAAAACACTCATTTCTTCAGCTATTGTGCTGGAAAGTATCCCAAAAGATTCCCTATTCTCCAACGGTTCGAATGATACCGGAATCAGGGCGAACCGACCAGGGAAAATCGCGTTTGAATATATCGGAGTATGTGGCTGTGCTTCGCGAGCACCCGCGCTTCAATGTACGGAGTTACGTCGGATCCAGGGAATACAGCCAAGGAGAACCAGTCAAGAGCAGTGATGCACAATCGCAATGGAAGCATAAATTTGGCACTGCCCTCGGCCATCTCATATTTGAGAATACGGTCCCTTTTCCTTCTGACAGATAGCGATGATTATCACTCAAAAGGGTGTTGTCACCCAGCTTAACTCCCCCAATCCTTTCGTGAGTTGAGATCAACCAGGAACCGCGTGGAATACAGTGGTAGAATGCTGATATAGCTCAAAATTCCAAGGGCTGTGATCCACAATCACCATGGAAGCACCAATTCCCCTCAGCCATCTCATGTTTGAGAAGACAGTGTCAACAAATGGTCATGCTATTCAGTCACAGGGGCGTTTTTTTTACTCTCTTAACAAAATTATGCACCTCTGTCTGTTCGTCTGCAGCCGCGCAAACTCCGCTCCTCTGTCCGACTTGCCGAAAGCATTCTGGCACTTCCGTGCATCGCAAGTGGACGTGAAAACTGATAGGCTTAATCCAGGTATTTGTATGCTTTTTCTGTTGGCTAGTTCCTGCCGTGGGAATGAGGAGCCTGTGGGGTCTGCGAGCTAGTGCTATATTAGCCGGGGGAAGAGTCCAGGTGCGATGGTGTAATTATGCTTGCTTTGTACACCGGGAAAATCCCTGGAATCGGCGTTCGTGATTCGGACCGTCCATGTAATGATACCTACCTACCTACCTACCTCCCGGAAATTTTCTCCATCAGCTCGCCTTTATTTCATTCTAACAGCCCCATCAGTTACTTTCTCACCGTCATCATTGTGACTTTGCCCTATCTCTTGGGCAAATCGGAAAATTCGCCGAAGTGCAGACGGATCAGTTCGGCACTGATCCCGCACAATCTCCTCGCATCACTTCTCCTTCAATCACACTCAGAACGTGAGACAATGGCTTTACCCCGGCCAATGTCTTCGACTTTTCAACCGAAGTGGTGTGGTGCGAACGCCCCGTCACGCTCTGGTTCAAGCATAAACTCGATGAAAACGGATCATGCGAGCATGTTCATAGTCCTTGACGTCAAACTCAAGATACCAAGTAGGCATGAACTCACGATCAGCACAGTAACCACACTGCCTCGTCAGCCATCTCATATTCGAGAAGAGTGTGCCATCTTTCTGGGACAGATATCGATGCTTATCATTCACGGTCGCACGGTCCAAACATAACTCGACGTTCAATCTCAAAGGGTCCGTGTGAGCACGCCATAGTCCTTGGTGAAAACCTCAAAAAACCAGGTGACTCTTCCCTCACGTTGTGGCAAAAATTTCCAATTCTTCGGGAGGCCGGGCATGTTTATTTTCTTGTCTCCAACTTTGAAGAAGGAAACGCACGTGTCAAACTGTTAATAGTTCAGCCTCAGCTTTCACCGATCACCACGAACCCTTGGCTGCCAAGAAACACAGCTTTCATCGTCATTTCAATGCCTTGACTTCCTCCATGAACTTCACCCCACGACTTCTCCCACTACGACCATGATGGCCATATTTTGTATTCTATTAATTCTGCCAGCCTTTTGTGCCTCGGATCCCTTGCACATCCCACTCACTCGCGCAACTGGGACACGGACCCTAGAAGCCAATATCGCTGATGCAGACCGGATGCGCATACGATATGGCTTTCCCATTGTTTCGCGGCAAAACAACAGTAATCAACGACGGGCGTTCAGTCAGACAGTTCCAATAGGGGATCAAGTCAGTCTCTAGCTCTCCAGTACACATGTACATAGACCCATCATTTATTCAGGGAATCGACGACGCCTACTATGCCACAATTTCTATCGGAACACCGTGAGTAATATGGGTTCAGCAGCCAACTTTAATGAGAGTTTTCTTGCTAGGGGCCAACTATTCGACGTGCAACTCGAGCTTTCAGCATCCGACGCTTGGGTGGTGGACACAACATGCGTTGATGGATGTACGAACAGTATGCAAGTTTACGACCCTTCTTTCTCTTCCACCGCGAACATTCAAAGCACAAGTGGCGGCCTTACCTTCGGGTCGTACACAGCGTCTGGAAATATTATGCAAGATACAATGCAGCTTGGTTCATATATGGTGCAATCTCAGGTGTTTCGTAAGTGGATTTCCGCGCACATAAATCTCATCGCTGGATCCCTCAATCTACTTGCAATAGTGTCCGCCAAACATATCTCGGCCAAATGGATAACTGGACCAGTCTCAGGCTCGCTCGGGCTAGGATTTGGAGGAGATTTGGCCCCACGAGGTCCCTCTTTCCTTCAATCTTTGGTTTTCAACAACCAGCTGGAATCCACCGAGATGTCTTTCTGGCTGAGGCGCTACACTCAGACAGCAGGCGCCCAGAGCGACGAGCCTGATGGGGGTGCATTTACCTTGGGAGGCTTCAATGCATCCCTCTTTTCTGGCGATATCGATTTCCAGAATGTATCCATGCCGACAACAGTGCAGCAGTGGAAGCTCTCCCTCAAAGGTGTGGCACCATCCAATGCATTGCTACTCTTTTCTCATATTCTCAGGTATGACGGTGCAGGGAAAACCAGTGCCGATCACGCCCGGAGACTCCTCATTTAGTATTTTCGATCTAAATAATCCATTAATCGGAGGACCGACATCCGATGTCGAAGCTATCTGGGCCGCCGTTCCTGGCTCTAAACCGGTCTCGGCCGAACCAGGCGCCTTCCAATTTCGTGCGCAGTTTTGTCCCAGTCTCTGATCATCAACCAATTTTTTTTACAAAACAGCCTGTAACACGAGTGTCAACATCAGCGTATCCTTTGGAGGTCGCTCGTGGTCCATCAGCCCTCTAGATATAAACCTCGGACCAACTGAATTGAATGGATCGCAATGTTTCGGCGCGATCATTTCACTTCAGCCCGGTAACACCACCGCCATCTCAAACGGGTCGCCAAATTGGGTTTTCGGCACATCTTTCCTGGTGAGCTCACTGTTCATGTTTCAACTCAAGAATTTGTTGGAAATAATTCCCAGAAAAATGTGTATTCGGTTTTCAGACCAAGCCCATTTTCGATTGGATTTGCGCAATTATCCAGCTCAGATCCAGCTCCACGTTCGTCCACTTTATCCACAGGTTCGGCTACCATCCCCGAACCTTCTTACCAAACATTGTCACTTCCTGCACCCGGACCCACGGTGTCTGGTCCCTCTTCCAAGAGAGCCTCGGTTCCCGTCGCGCCTATCGTGGGAGGTGTTTTAGGTTTTGTGCTGGCAGTTCTCGCTCTGATTCTGTGTCTCCGATGGGGTTCCTACCGCCGCCGAAGGGCTGCTGCAACGGGAATTTCTCACTTCAGAGTTTCCGCCTTAGAACCGGAAATACATGCGCCACGCTCAGACATTCCCGTCCCTGCCCCTTCTCCAACAATGAGATCGCACTTCCAGTCCTTCTCTGTCCCGACCTCCGGCGCTTCGTCAATGGGATTAAACCCACACATCGCGGACATGAAGCGAGAGCAGACGGCAAATGTGCTCTCTCACGGTGCCACGCACATCCCCAGCGACGTTCTTGTCCACACGCCAGGCGGTCTTCGGCTCTCCCCCGTACTTGAGCAGCCGGGAAGTCTCTCGCCAAACGCGAACATGCACACCGATCCCGACGTCGGAATGGCGGTCTGGAATGCGCAGGAGTCACCCCCGATCTATCAGGGGTATTCTACAGCGGGATGAGCTGCTGCTCCGCTGGACGGCGCTCGCCAACAAGGGATAAGATATCTCGTTTGCGGTAAGGATTTGTAAATATTTTCTCTCGATGACTCCAGATCCAATGTATTATCTATGCTTGTCGAAGTTTGTGTAGGCTCTGTGTACTGGAATTTACGGGCATTGAGAAATATAACTGACTTTCTGATTCTCCGTCCTAGGGCGACCCATGTAGTGTTTCCCTGGCTTAGCTTGGACGGGCTGGCCCAGAAACCATGGCTTGGCTTGGCTTCACCTGGCTCAGGCTTGAAAAATCATACGCCAGGGTCAAAGTCAGGAGAAGCCAGGGCTGGGCCAAAACCAGTGGCCTCAGCTCAAACTTCGCAGGGTATCAGTGTATTACTGTTCGTTCGACATAGGGTGTGATGCGTGACCCTTTCAACCTATTCGACATTCCGACACTAGCGAAAGTTTTGTGTGACATAGACATTTCTGGGGAGGGGACGCGTCGAGGATCGAGTTCAGCGAAGATGAAAGATCCACCGATCACGTTTCAGAAACGTGATCGCTCTGGGCTTAACCAAATGATGGTAAGAGGCCGGCAAGCGGCGGGTCACAAATAGACGAAGAATTGGGTTGGGTAGGTATATACAATTAGAAGGAAGGCCTTTACAGGAGAGCAAGAATTCACTATGAGCTAATTTTCAAGTGCTTTACCTTTCCCCTTTAGATCGCTCTCTGGGTTGAATTTTTCTCTTACTTTAATGCCTTCAAAGTTAGGGCTTGAACCCGTACGTCGAACGGCACGGCCGTCGAAAAAGACGGCCGTTTCTGGGTACGGACGGCTCGACCCGTCCCGTCTCCGGGTTCTGAAATCGAGAAACGTACGGGTCCTGGCCGTCCCGGCCGTACCCGGCCTTTTCGACGGGTCTTGATGCACCCTCAAATGATGCCGTAGATCTTGCACAGACCAGCGAAACTACAGGAGATCAAATATTTTGCCGGCTGCAATTTTCAAAGGGCATAGATTGCAAGTAGTGAGAACCGGGTAAAGCCTTATTCAAAGTCCGTCGTATGGCCAGGGTTGGCGCGTTTGGGGTCGGTACTTTCAGGCCCTTTACTCGCCTTACGCTCTTTAAAGATTGTAATTAAGAAGATTAAAAGAAAACGTGGGACTGGAAGGTTGGATGGCTCCGGTTCGATGGCAGTAAACGACGAATGTCTGCGGCAGTGCCAATCAAGCCGCTCCAAAGTTCGGAACAATGAGTCATTGTATATGATCCAAGCAAGTCACGTTTTAGCGAAAATTTTTGCTACACTAAGCACAATAGAACAAGTTCTATTTGTGAATTTAAACTCAGAACGATTTGTCTTCATACGAGAGATCGGTTACCGGTCTAGGACATGCCGGCAGCGACGAGCATGGTCAAATTTCAACAACAACAACAACAACAACAACAACAACCACAACCACCACCATCCCCGGTGCGCTGTGCGTGTTCCGGCCGCGTCGAGCATCGGGCCCTCGACTGCTGTCGATAGTTCATCAGCCCAGTACCGTCCATAACCCTGGACGAGGTTTCGGCACCGTACCAACACCCACGATGACAGATTCGACATCACCCCTTCTCCATATCCCACCATTCAGACCGAGACAACGCGTTTCCGACCCCAGTACATCCCGGTTTAACCCCCGCATCGTTAAATTCCATGCCAGACGCTTGCGGCTGCCCCCGCTCACTTCGCGCGCCGCTTGCGCTCGTTACCGACTCGGCAGAAAATTGACAGCCGCACCACTATCCCCGAGACACGACATTTCTGCAGAAGAACATCTCCACATTCGGCTAAACCTACTCCTTGACACCCTACTCGAGACCGTCGTCGCCCTGCCGCCGTCCCTCGCCAGCGTCATCCACATTCCCGACCGCGCATCCAGCTCCTGCTGTACTCCATCATCCTCAGCACCCTCCTGCAGCATTCCACCATACATACCTCCCATTTTGAGTCCGCCTCAGCATCGTTCGACACCTCACCGTATCCCGACGCACCCGCCTTCGAGCCCGACGGACTTTTTCGGTGGATGATTACATAACACGGTCACATGGTACTACCCAGTCACAAGACGACGACGAGACGAGGTTCCCTCCTTTAACTTATTGAAAATTGGCGGAAAAACCTACATAGTTACTTACGGTCCGCCGTGGTAGGTCTCGGCCTACCTCAGTCTTGTATTTAGACGGAGGCGTGATTCACAAATGTAAACATGTAAACAAACGGGGCTGTGATCGGCGATCATTGATCCGTCACCACGCATCACCGGACGATCACGGTCGATTTTGTCCTCTTCTTTCATCTTCACCGAACTCGATCCTCAACGTGTCCCCTCCCCGGGAATTCAGCACTAAAAGGCGGGATCCACACATCCGCAAAGACGCACAGCATCGGTCCGATTCCAAGCCCGACTCAATTTCTGTTGTTGTCAGGGAGACCCAGGAGCGGTGGGTTTTATCGCATTAGCTGCGAACTAGAAATCCAAACGGTGTGAGTCACTATACGGACACGCTTATCGAATGCCTCCGATTGGCCCTCGTTCTATCCTAGACGTTCGCCGCCCCTTCTCTCTTGAGCTCATCGATGTCAAATCACTGGGCTGATACGTACTACTTCCAGATTCAAGTCTTGGGAGCACTGGGAAAGTCTCAGTCCTGATCGCCGTCGTTGACAGCCAAGTCAGCAGTTTTGTCGCCCTTCAACGCCAATTTCTGATGTTTTACAGCTTGGTCCAACTCTGCGTGATCGGCATGACACAGACCACACTCCCTCCAGTGCCTCACCAATCTGCAGTCTCCCCACCGCCGGACTTGCTTTACCTGTTGCGAAGTAACGAACCCCCACAAGAAGCCCAGATACCCATCATTCGCGACATAATATCCGATGACAAGAACCGTATAAACCTCATAGATGCGGAGATCGTCTCTTTGCAATCTCAAATCCACAATCTGAACTCAACCCTCGGTAAATCTCTTCAAGAACGCAACGACGCTAAGTTGCACGCTCTCGAGCATCGCTGCATTCTGTCGCCTATCCGTCGTGTTCCCCCGGAACTGATCTCCGAGATTTTTGACCTTATCTATGGCGGCGAGGCCGGGAAGCGACCTCCCTGGTACCTCGGCCACATCTCGCGATCGTGGAGACATATAGCATTGTCCATTGGGCAGTTGTGGGCCTCCGTCACCGTCGACGTCGAGTTGCGATTGTCGAAAACGGATGTCCTACTGGCATCCATGAAGGAGCAATTACGGCGAGCAGCACGCGTCCCGTTGGACGTTCATTTCCCAGACGTTCGCACTGACATGGATACTCCGCTACTGGATCTGATCCTTCAGCATTCCAGTCGCTGGGGGAGCCTGTGCTTAGATCGCCGCAGAAGACTGCCCCACCACACTGCGGTGCTAGACTGGCTTCGCCCTGTCGAGGGCCACTTGGAACAGTTGGTAAGGTTGGAGGTACCTCACTACTGGATCACCGTACCGGACATCTTTTCCACTGCTCCTCGCTTGTGTGAAATCATCCTAACCGACCGCCACCTCTCGGATTCTCCATCATCCATCCTGATTCCCTGGCAGCAAATCAGCCACTATCGAGGGACATACGGATCGGAGCGTCAGCTCGCAATACTCGAACAATCCCCCAATCTTCTTGAATGTGCACTCGGTTTCCGAGGAGTCCTGGGCGGAGTCTTCAGTATAACTCCCACGCTCCCCTACCTTCGCCGCCTCACCTTGGACCCGCATACTGCGGTTCGTAATATCACGGCACCGGTGCTTGAGGATTTGTTCCTATCTTCGAGCACGCTGCGAGACCTATCCTGGGCTCAGCCACTTCTCCTCCGATGCTCCTCCACACTTCAAAGGCTGGCTCTCAGACAATCCTCCATCTGCGCGGAGCTTATCCCTGTCCTCCGTGGCCTTCCACTGCTCGCACATCTCGTACTCGAGTACAGTGCTGGCGCGGACAATGCACAGACCGACTTTTTCAATGCCTTATCCACAACAGCTGCCACCTCCAACCCCCTCGTCTGCCCCAATCTTACGTCGATTGTGTACGGGTATCGCTTCAAAGGTCGATCCTCCGAGGATGCCTTCTTCGCCATGGCCACGTCCCGCTTCCGACCAACCGCAGCCGGTTATCGTCCCTTGTCCTGCCTCCGCCTGTATCCGGTCCGGTACATTCTGTCGGACCGCATGCTGAGTTCGATGAGACTCCTGAAAGATCAAGGCTTTGACGCCGCCTTCCTGAATCAACGTGAATCAGATTTTCTGGGCGAGAACTTGTTCGTGTTTTGACGTAAATTTATGATCCAGCTATTGTACCTTTCTTGTATTCTAAATCCCAGATACTCTTGATTTCTCTTGCTATTCAAGTTACCGAAGTCGAGATCCTTATGCCCTCACGGTCGATCCGGCCTCCACGAAAACGGGATCCGGAATTGCGCCAAGAAATTGGCGAGGGTGATTTTGGGATGCGACTCGCCTGTTCATCAACATCAAGGTTTATTCGCGACCACTGTGTCATCGTGTCAGCGTGTGAGCGATTGTCTTCACGGGAGTCGGCCTGCGAGACTAGATGCACCTGGAATTGATCGTTTTCAGGGTAATTCAATCTCGAATCTCGCTGAAATACCACAACGTCGCAGCGCACATCAAGCCTTACGCATTCTCACCCTCATCACTCCGGTTCTGAACAGCTGTCTTCAATGAATCAAGCGGTCAGGAACATCTGACGAACATTGAAGTTGAGGACTGCCTTGGGCAATATATTTCAACTCGGTTAATGCTAGCTTCCTTCACTTCGATGATTAACGGCTGTGCTTGCATGCTTAGCCCCTCGCAAGCTATCAAGCCGTTCCTACACCGACTCTGACCTTCAATCAGTTTCAGCAAATTAGGGGAGATGCAGCAGTAGGAAGCACAAACGTACTCGGGGACATAATGCTGAGGTACGGCAAATAAGAAACCCAGTTGCATCGTGCTGCAGCAAGGGAGGGAGTGAGTTGGAAGAACACGAAAAGAATCCTAGGAGATATAAGGTTGCGTCGTACGGTAGAATGCGTGCGATGAAGGACGGAATCTGCGGTATGAAAATGAGAACGGAAAAAGAATCTTTTCAGATTCTCTGACGTCTCGACCCCGAGTGGAACTGGTGTCCCTCCGCGACAGCCCATGGCGGAACGATTCATGGTGTGAGGGTGCGGTCCAAACGCTATCGAGCCGACGTTAGGCTGCACCTCTCCTTCAGTTTATCCCCGTTCATTGGCCAGTGAGGCGAGGATGTACCTAAATTACAGTTTCTAACTCCTTGAATGAGTGAGCAATTTAATTGTGCAAAATCAAGACGCCCAGACAATTCAAATTGCCCGGTTTGAAGTGAGGCCCACCGGATCGAATCCCACCAATCAATGGCAATCATAGTCGGTCCCAAAAATCAGGGACAAGGCTGCGGGTATCAGAGGCAAGGAAACACGTCCTGGAATGTGTAAAAGAAAATTAGTACACTGACAAAAGAGAACGAAAACTTTGGACCACTCTTCGGACTCGACCCCGAGTCGAACGGGCTTCCCACAGAATATTGAACCATTCCCAGATATACAGTGAGGGTGCGGTCCATCCGCTATCGAGCCGTCTCCAGCATACATCTGTCCTCGAAGTTAACACAAATTCAGTTCGAGGGATTCCAGTTGAGTCGTACCTCATCGCGTCGTGTCAGGCCTGACCACACACTCACAGATTAGAGCGGAAGGACACCTGTAATGTAGAGCCTTCCTGGAACCCCGTATGCTGGGGGAACAAGAAAAATTCACGCACCTCGTGTAGGGCTCGACCCGAGTCAAACGTGGTTCCCTCAAAAATGCGTGTTGGTTGTATCCACTGATAAATTGAGGGCACGGTCCCACCGCCATTGCGTCTTTCCTGCACTGATGCTGTCCTCATACTCGTACACGCTAGGGGAGTCTTATTCGAAGAGTGGGAGTTGCACCTCATCGCGTCTCAAGTTGACCAACCAGAACAACAGGGCTCCCAAAGCTTAGCCCTTGATCGAGACAGACAGAGAAACACGTACTTCCGTAGAGCCTTCCTGGAACGCATAATAACTCAGTACGCTGGGGGAAAGGAAAAATTAGCGTATATGCTCAAGGGCTCGACCCCGAGTCGAACGGGTATCCCTCCGAACCTCATTGGTTGTGCAACATGAAGTGAGGGTGCAGTCCTACCGCTATCGAGCGGGTCCTACACTGATTCTGTCCCAGGGTAACCGAACACAATTGAAAGTGCCCGGTTGACGTGAGGCGCACTTCATCGCGTCCTCAGAGTGGAAAGGGAACTAGAACTAGATAGGCAGAGGCAGGGACTTGTCCTACAATGCATAGAAGAAAATAGTGAAAAAAGAAAAGCTTGGGTAATTTGGTAGGGCTCGACCCCGAGTTGAACGGGTGTGCTGCTGTCGAAACATAACCCCTTCTCTTCACTAGATGGAGGTGCGGTCCAACCCTCATCGAGCCGTTCCTATACTCAATCCGTGCTCGAAGTCACAACAGATTTAATTCCAGGACTCGCATCCCATAGCATCCCACCACGCGTGGAGCTGAAGGGGAGGGATAAAACCGTTCTGGAATGCATAAAATTAGCATACCTGAAAAAGAAAGAGAACTAATCGTTCTCACGGCGACGGCTCGATCTCGAGTCGAACGGGCTACCCTCGGGATACTCCATCATTCTCATACATGGAGTGAGGGTGCGGTCCCACCGCTATCGAGCCGTTCCTATACTGAATATGTTCTTCATTAACTCCGGCAAATCTCGACCTAAAGCCATAGGGGTTATAATAGGGAAGCATAGCTCGGCTTCGAATTTTGCTGAGTCGGGACCGATTTTATTCTCTTTTATTGAAGCATTTAAATTCAAGCAAAGAGATTTAATTCCGAAGCGCTGGCAAGGTAATATATCCTGCAATGCATAAAATTTTAGTGGGTCCGAGTTCTCCGATCAAAATGCGGTGAGAATTAACTGCGTCACACTCGTCACATCACACCTCTCTTTTTTTTTCTCAAGGCCCACACCACGGATGGCAAGCGCCTCGCGCACGGAACTGCTCCAATGGCTCAACGATCTTCTCCAGCTCAGCTACACCAAGGTCGAACAATGTGGCGCCGGCGGCGCCTACCTCCAAATCCTCAGTAGCATTTGCGACATTGCCCGCTGTGCACTGTGCACACATCCGGTCCCGCGCCCACGCTCACGCCATCGTAGTATCCTATAATCTTGTGCGTTTGCTCGGCCACCGCGCGCCTTGGCCTGGCTCTATGCGGCTCAGATATTGCGAGATCCCGCCATGGCGGCGCGATCGCGTTTGCTCTTTGGGTCGCCTCTCCTTGCTCTTTGCCTTGGTTTGCGTTTGCTATCCTCGTCTGCACTTTAACTTTGCACTTATCGTTTGCGTATGGGTGGTGGGACCGATCGGGACGCCGCTCGGGTCCACACCAGCGATGCTTGTGATTCGTTCGTCGCTATTGTGTAACACTCTATTGTTGGATCAGCAAGCGAGCGAGGGTTCATTTCATTCCTTTTCATTCCTCTTTTCTCTTTTATCCCGTATCTTTCTCCTCCTTATACTCGATCCTATGCATAATAATATGGATACTAACGAAGCACACAGGAAGGCTTCGAGATCACGGAGAAGGAAGAGAAGAAGGTGGCGTGGGTGTGCCATCAGACGAGGAGACGTTTTAGGAGTAGGGATTAGGTTCGTCCCTTTTCCATTTGCGTTCATTTCTTTTCCCAGGAGATCTCCATCTCCTCTATGTATTATTTATTTGTTGGGGACCTACGCAGTTGGTTGTGCATTTTATTCTGGTGCTCGGGGGCAGGGATGGGGGTCGTTCCGTGTATGGTACGTGGCTCTCCTGCATATGCGTGTGCGTCTGCGGCACCCGGGATTATCCAGCTCCTGTCCCTCGGCGTCCATCCTGCTCGGTGCCGGCGAGTCACACAGCGCAAACGCGATCCCGGTGCTATCTGAGGCACGGGCATGGGCCTCGCTATTCGTGTGTTCTGTTCCTCTACTTCTACGTCTTTCTTTCTCGCTACTATCCATCTATCTTCATGTCCATCCGCATGTCGTGCTCACCACTGCTCTGCTCACAGTCCGATCTGCACTGGGCCTCGCAGGTGAACCCCCACCCGCACCTGCCGACAACCCAACAAACATTGGGTAAATGTAAGTGCGGATCACGCCTTGCTTTGTGGTCGTCGGGGACGACCAGACTTATCTCCGCAGCTGAGTCCCATCTGTATACATACATGTCGACGTCTATAGTAGGAGCTCATAAGTAGGTGCATATCTACTGCAGACCTCGTGCTCTCGATCCTCCGTCCCCAAATATCGACGCCTTAGCTCGCACGCCGACATATACTTGCATTTTCTGCCCATTTTGATCCGCGATACATATGTAAAACCTGACGCAATGCGTCCCGCTGCATGCGGCCGAATGAAGGAACTGTGCAAGTACGCGTTGATTACAAGATCAATGGAGAGGCTCGGCTATTTATGCTGGAACTGGTTCAACGGCAAGTCTGTGATCGTCTACGTTTAGCTTAATGCTCAAAGCCTATGACAGTGTTTATAACTGAATATTACCTGGTATTGAGACCGTACATATTGCTCGATGAAAATACCCGAAAACGTACACTGTGAACCGTGCACGTGTACCAAAACGTACTCTCAGTTCGTACGTACAACGCTCATCGAATGGTTCACAAGCCTCTGGTGTGTTGGTTGGGTACTTTTGTGATGTCCTCTTCGTACACCGTGGGTAGAATATCCAGGTTGTAGTTCTGACAGCGATGATATCTCCTTGATTCAATGTTCATCAATCACCCATCAAACTAACTTGCCGCTAACCACCGTCGCCCATACCTCTGTCTGACATCTACAGCGCCGTTTAGCCTTTGCTTGTGTTTCAAAGCGCCCTTGCGCGTGTCCGCGTTGTCCGCCCTGATCTGTTTTGAATATTTTTCTAATAATTATCCTGTAAGCGTGCAATTACAACCACACTCGCGCATGTCCGCGTTTTACGCCCAGATTTGTTTTGAATATTCTCCAATGATTATTGATTTGCCTATGCTGTAAACGTGCAGTTATAACCACACTGGTTGACCATAAGCTTAGATAAATGCTGGGGAATATTTTGAAGGCAGTTCCGTCACTTCGGGGGCACGAAACCGGACAAGGTTTGCTCGATATTTAAGAAATTCTAGAGAGGGAGGTAGGGACCCCTCCTTCAGACTTTATTACTTGTTTGGCAGCCTGCACAAACACTCAGTCCGCTTCCCAAGCCGCCTGGAGCCCAATTCTGACCAGAAAAATGCAATAGCATCCCATTCCTCATCGGAGTTCGCTCCGGTCCTTCAAGGGTGAGAACCAAATTTAATGGAATATTCTTTCTTGCGGGAATTCAGACCGTTGCTGAACAACTGGAATATCCTATTGATGCATGCCATCACTAGCACCCTTCTATCCTTATGGAAAGTCAGCCATTAATTTTACAAATTCATTGTTTATTACAATGAGATTGTGTCTGACCCAAGAAGCTATTGAGGTTTACTTCCAGGTTTGATGGCATTTTCTTGCCGGTACCAATGGGTTGATTATCTGTGGCCTTGGTTTGATGGTTATCGCGGAGCAACGCCTGCAGATGTCCTATTTGGGATAAACCCGACAAAGCTCATTGTACTCGGTATTACAAAAAGTAACCGGAAATTCGTGTTTTATGGACGGAGTTTGGAGTAAACTCTGGTTCAGACTTGTTCTTTAGGATGCATGGGAGGCCTTCAATGCGAAAATCATCCCCAAAACATGGTGCATGTTCTCGCAAAATAGATTAATTTTATTGCACTTGATTTTAGCTCAAATGGTCAAAGATCCCATTAAGCAGCACTCCCTAGGTGGAAAGATGTGGCTGGTAGTCACTGAAGCAGGGCTCCGGAGGGACTTGAGTATTTGGTATGCAAAAATAAGGCGGTGAGGTGTGTAGATGGGCGAAAACAGAGGCTCTCATGTTCCCCGACCCAAACACCGAGCAAGTTCTGTGAGTTCCACTGTTAAAATATTCTGCTGAAGGGGGGAAATCATTTTTGGCACTCAGGCTTTTCATGTAAATATGGGTGGGGACTGTCTGGTCCATCCATGTTGCATTTTTGAGTCATTATTTCCTCTCCCTCCCCATCAAAATCCACCATGATTACAAAATGCACTTTCATTTGTTTTAATCATTATTATCATTACTGGAAAGCACAGGCACTATGTTAGTCTGTACAAGTTGCGGAAGATGTTAATCTATTGACCTCAACATTGTTCTGAGTTGATTCAATGTTCTGAGTCCTTTCTCGATTACTTTTCCCGGACAATGATCAAATGTCGTATTTGCAACTGGCAGAATTGATATTTTCATGTCTCTTGACGGCACTCGTGAACCAATTCACGCACGGAAAATTATTTCTTCGACTCGTAATAACCCGAGGCATATTCCAATAGCACCTTGTTGAATTTCGTCGACAGGCTCTAATGCGATAAATCGATTTCCGGTTACTTTTTGTGATACCGAGTAAGGGCGTACAATTGCACAAGATTGAACAAAAAATACTTTTTGGTGCACGTACACATTGTTCGTACACGTTGTAACTCTAGTTCTCACACCGTGCACGTAAATGGGGACAAACATGGAGTACGGAGTACAAATATGTGGACGGACAGAAAGCATGGTTCATGGTAAAAGACTTCACGCACCACGTTCATAGATGTACGCAATTTTCGCTGAAAAATGCTTTTATAAAAGCCTCAACATCTAGCTGACGTTATCCAATATCATCTCACCCGAGTTAACTTCCCGCGGCCGATGATACCCTAGATAACATCGTTTGATTCTGCACCTAGTTCACGACGTTCAAATTCGTAGTGTACACACTCGCGGAAGGGAAGACATATTGTGCACTGTAACCATAATACCTATGTCCATAATGTAAGAATTTTGAATTTTGAAGTTTCGGTGCGGTCTCCGTGCTATCGATTTGTTCGAATTCCTACCAAGAGTTGAAGATCTGTCAAATAGCTCCATCTGCCGCCAGTGACAGAAAGCGAGGATGCACTGCACACGAGAAAGCCATGACCCTGAGGATTGAAGCCACTAGAAAGCTTGCTTGTCGTAGTGCCGCTTCTTGAACTACTGCGTCGGGTCCATAGCCACTAGTACTGCTCCAAATTGTTGATTGAAAAGAACTATGATTGCAAAGAACTATGGCTTCGGGAACTTAAAAATATGCAAAGTATCGATACTGACAGAGTTTGATACATATCTGGATACACTCCCATGCTTGACGGATACGCTTGAAGGTGGCCGCCGGTCATGACAGGGGACTGTTCAACGGAACAATACTTCAACCCCAAAAAAATTGCCACGCCAGATTCACGGAGGTGATGCATGGCCGCCGTCTCTATTCATGCAAGAATTTACACAACAGGCATACAGTATATCTGTTCGTCGTAAGTGAGTGCAAGTGCAACCAGAACGTTCCTGGAACGAGAAAAAACAGGAGGCCAACGTCAACGCACTGTGCAGGAGCGTCGGTATTTGAAAAGAGACACGAAACCAGATGTCGAAGATGCTTATCATTGTTCGACGACTCATTGTCAAACACACCTGTCTTGAAAACAGAAGTGCTCGGCTCGCATGGAGAAGTACTTGGAAATAGAAGTTCCTTAGTGTGCCCGATATCACGCCTCGAAAAACAGTATTACAGCTGTTTCCGAAAACCTTGAGACAAACTTTTTATTTTGCCAGCGCCGAAAATTTTGATGGCTGCTAAGGATTACCAGATCTGGCGTCGGATCAGCTATATTTAGACATCTGCCAGCAGCCGAAAATTCTGCGGCATCCACACAGAATACAATCTCAATGTGCTCTGCCCGGAAAGTCCAGTTGCAAAAGAGCTGAGGGAAGGCGCATCGGCTGACGCGAAGGGCGGCTAGGCAAAACTGAGCGGAGTGATAAATTCTGGCGCTTCGGCTGTCCTCGCTTAGGCTCGGTAACACCCAAACGGGCAATCCTTAGCAGCCATCAAAATTTTCGGCGCTGGCAAAATAAAAAGTTTGTCTCAAGGTTTTCGGAAACAGCTGTAAAAGAGTCCCAGTTCCTCCAGGAAATCACCCACACCAATTTTCCCCATAATCTCAAACCACTAACGGCCATGCGCGCTGGTTTTATGTTCCTCGTGTGATTGCGTTCTTTGCCACTCGTAGTGGCACACTCGGCCTATCCGCCTGTGCGAGGCGTGGCGCTCCTGCTGGTACCCCTGCTGTTGGTCTTCACTCTCCCTGTTCCTTCCATGCCCTGCATTCTTGGATTGGCTGACGCTGACTGAACAATCAGTTCTGCGCCACGTTCTGCCGTACGTGTTGCGCACTCAACCCAACCGATGTGTGGTGTGTCCCAGACGACACGCAATGTGACCAATTTTGCAGTGAGTGCTGCAAATGATGTTTTTTTCTACGAGCACCTGGGCTGATGGCATGTAGCGGACATCTGAGTATCCGTAAATCTTGAAGAAATGGATCTGTATGTCGAATTTCAGAGGGGAGATATTTGTCACTTTTGGTGGATTGTGTGTAGGTCTTCATGAGTATGGATTTCAACTTCGTGAATAATACACTTGAGAAGATCCGAGGCGACCGCCACTGATTTCCAGTGCATGGCAGAACCAAAGCGGTAAAGTTTTAAAAGTGCTCAGCTGGACCCGCAGAACTTTATAATGAAAGGGGATCGTTTCAACTCGTGTGACCGTGACGACTTCGGCGTAGGGAGGTGCGGAGAACATTTTGTTCATAAAAAATGGAATCAAATTTGGTCAGTTGAAAGTATCTACATAAATCCTGCTTAGCTTGGCTTAAACCAAGGGTGTTTTGCGGGGAATTTTTCTTAAACTCTTTAACCAGTTTAAGCCGGTTCAACCATACTACTACTATAAATTCCTACTACCTAAAACAATTACTAATTTGAATCAACCCATTCAACTTGGTTCAACCGATTAATCTGTTTGACCCGTTTCAACGTGTTTAAACCAGTTGCACGGATCTAGCTGTTCAGGACGTTCAAGCCAAAAAAGCCAATTAGCGGGCGAAAATTGTAGAGACACCGTACTCGCGAGCTGTAGGTGGATGCCAGGTCAACATTGACACGTGTGGATCGGTATTCTAGCAGGCTCATACAGTGTAGTAACGTCACTTGGATGATGACATATACTTGGATAATTCTTTTTTAATGGCACACACACTCACTATATACACAATTAGCTTAGTACATATCGTTTTTACATGCCTTGTGCGGGCTCTGAATAAATTTCAAGTGGCCATTCAAACCGAAGCCCCAATAGTACGTGAATTGGTCCGAATCAGTGCTTGATCACGGATTGATCAACTTTCTGTTTCGCCTCTTATGGGTCAATTTGGATCATATTCGGGCCCAATTCATTTTTTATACGATACATTACCTTATTTGCTACAATTCCCTCCCAAATTTCAAAATAATCGGAGGAGAAATGACGCCTCTAGAATTTGTACAAGCTGATGCACGTGAAGAGCGTGACACTTGGTTTGTTGACGCGACCATCATCCTTCTGTTCCCTCGCTCTGCCATCTGTCTGTCCGCGGCATTGGGTAAAGCTTCGATGGTCTATCATGCTAAATCCGACCGTGTCAAGGGACATGAGAACCGTCGACGAAAGGAGCTGAGAGTGCACGCGGCATTGGGGGAATACGAGCGGGAACGCGCCAAGCCTGCCAATCTGGGCAAACCAAAGTCTATTCAAGCTATTGCGGACAGTCACAAGATCTCATACGGTACCCTACATCGACGGATACATGGAGGACGCAGTATTACGGAGGCCAATCAACAGAAGCAGAAGCTTAGCCCTGCCCAAGAATGGTCCCTTGTCGCGTTCATGCGCGAGTCCGCAGACAGGGGCTTCCCGCTGAAGCATCACCAGATCGAGCAGTACGCAAACGCGGTGCGCCAGGCCACGCTCGGGACAGACTGCGAGCCTGTGGGAAAGAAATGGGTGTTCAGCTTCCTAGATCGGCATCACAGCGAGCTCCAAACCTTTTGGAGCAAGGCGCTCGACACGCAACGTGCACGCAGCCTAAATCCCGAAGCTGTCAAATCCTGGGTCGAATTAGTCCAGAAATGGGTCGTAGACATGGGGGTCTCACCGGATAGGGTGTATGGGATGGATGAAAGCGGGTTCCCGACGGGTTACACGGGGAAGGAACGCGTTGTTGGGGCGCGCGGGACAAAGACCCAGCACAAACAGGGCGGTGCAAGCCGCCAGAATATCACGGCGCTTGTCACGATCCGCGCCGATGGGAAAATGGCGGTTCCCCCGATGATAATCTTCCCCGGCGTCAATTACCAGACGGCGTGGGCCAACGGGAACACTGTAAATGCATTGTAAGTCTATCCACAATAATGACAAGGTATCGAGACTCACCGATGACGCCACAGCATTGCAAAATCCGTCAATGGATGGACGAATAAGGAACTCGGCTACCTGTGGCTCACCAAGGTCTTTGACCCGGCCACCAAGGAGGAAGCAAACGGCCTTCCACGGGTGCTGCTTCTTGATGGCCACAGTTCGCACTACAGCGATGAATTCCTTAAGTTCGCCCGAGAAAACAATATCATCTTACTTGGATATCCGCCCCATTGCACCCATGCCCTCCAGGGCCTCGACGTCGTCTGCTTCGCGAAGATGAAGACACGGTGGCAAGTGGCGATCGAGGCCTTCGAGTCGAGAACGATGCGCGATGTGGGAAAGGCCGAGTTCATGTCGGTGTGGGTCCCAGCGTATCTGGAAGCCTTTGATGAATCAACTGTCCGCGCCGCCTTCAGAGTAACGGGTGTCGTACCATTTAACCCGAACTTCGTCTCAGAGGAGCAAATGAAACCAAGTGCTGCGACGTCGACTCGCGCAGAGTTCCCCATGCCGCAACCTAGCCCAGTCCGCGCAATCACAAATGCGATGCGGGTGCAGCCGCCGACACGATTCGACCTCTCACCATCGAACCTGGCGGCAGCGAGCACGTCGAGGGGCCTCCAAACACCCTCGAGACGACGTGGAAGGGATGATGATGAAAACGACGAAAACCTCGACCCTGCATTGTGGTCACCTTCGAAGAAGATGAGAACACTGTACGCGCACCTTGGGAACACATCCTCCGGCTCCCTCCTCCTCAGCGCACCAAAAATCAAGTCGTACAATAATCCCATCCCAGCACCCGTCATCCAGCACTTCCCGAGCTCGATTCCGACACCAGACTGGTCGCTCTCGACGCCGAGCTCGACAAACGAGCCTTGGAAATCCCGGGGTCAGCTCGAGACAGAGATTGAGAAGCTGCAAAAGCAGCTCAAGCTGGCGCACCAAGGTGTCTCCATCCGGGATCAGATCATCGAGGAGGCCAATGCTACAATGGTTTTCCAGAACTTGACCCTGAGGAAGACAAATGAGGCACTTCATCAGCAAGAGGAGAAAGCAAGCACTGACCGTGCCCGCCTTTTCAAGGGAAAGGCGGCGTGTCTGTCCTCGGATGAGTTCTATGCGGCTGTGTTGGAGGTGGATGAGAGGAGAAAGGCGAAGGAGGTGGGGCAAGAGGCAAAGAAAGCGGTGAGGGAGCGGAAGAAGGCTCTCCGAGAGCAGCTGGAGAAAGAATGGGCAGAAATGAAGCGCCAGCACACCGTGAAGCTGGAGGCTTGGATGGAAGAGTGTGCCCAGCTGGTTGAAGGAGGCACCAGGAAGAAAGATCTTCCTCCTAAGCCCAAGCTGGGCAAGAAACCGCAGCTTCCGGTGCTCGACGACGCGGGAGACGACGACGAGGATGAGGTGGAGGAGGAGCCGATGGATGACGGTGATGTGTGACATCTGTCATCCAAGGAACCCGAAATGTGACATTTCGGACTTCGCAAGCACTTATTTTTTCTAACCACTTTCTAATGCCTTAATTCCTCTTATTGTACTTCACTATAGCACATTACATCTTCTAGTAACTGTAGATTTAAATTCAGACTTTACTGTGCCCGGTGACGAGCTCTGCAGCGGAAAAGTCAAAGTTGTCATCCAAGTGACGTTACTACACTGTAGGGAGTCACAAAAGGATGCGAATTATTCGCTGAATTTGTGTGCTGAGGTCAGCTCGGGAGTGGCTGCTGCAGTGTGCCAAAGGTCAGTACCATTGGCAAAGAGGCAAGTGAGATGATAATTGGTGTCACCAACCTGAAGGACACGGTGGTATTGGAAAGACTCAAAGGCCGTGTGGCATTGTATTTGGTTGGCTGCTTTGTTCAGTGGCTGCATTGTTCGTTATTGTTTCGATGCCACCGTGACATCGTGACTTCACGTCTTTCCTTTTAACGCCATCTTCTCGCCCTCTACACTGACTAAACAAAAACTCATTATGGCTATGCAGTACATTCCGAGCATTGAAGCTCATTCGGACACGGGTCAATCCCTGCTCGCGCCGTCGAGATTACTGTGTTCTCACCCGTCCTAGACTCAGCTGAGACTAGGTGCTGTAGATTGTGCCAGATGGAGTTAGGTCGCTGTAGGTCCCTACACAGCCCCCCATCTAGGCGACTACACGTAATGTCTGTCTGGCTTTACGAGTACCCAATAAGGCACCTAAACTCAGGTCAGCGTAGATGGCGGTAGCTCATGGAAGGTGAGGGTAGCTCCCTGAACTCAGCTGCACAGACCTAGACTTACCTTTTAATGTTGTTTTCACCTCGCAGATTGCTGTCAGATCCATGGAAGGGCCTGGCAAAGTTATTTTGAGACCCTCAAGCTTTAACCTCGACTTTCTCTGTGCGTTGTGATCCTCAAAAGCTGCCCAAGGACGAGTTGTGATACGGTCTTTGAACAGTGTCCCGGGAAAAATCATGGAACACTTCCATCATCCAATATTCTGAGCAACCATGTCCCCTCCCCCCTTGTGTAGGTAGCTACAAGTACCTGTTACAACCTACACAGATCCTGCCAGACCTAGACCTACCTGTGCCAACCTAGCCCCAGGCAGACCTCCATAGACTATTCTCTAGGCACCTAGTAGCTACTTCTAGGTTCCTACACTCAAGCTGAGTCTAGGAAGGGTTGGAACACAGTGGATATTCATGCATTTGGGTCTACATACTCCTGTCCACTCTGAGTATAGAAACCTATTAGGTGTCAAGGCAAGCCCAAAGTCAGCTAGACATTGGGTGACAGGTAATAACCCAGCTGGGATGATGATTGAATAATCCAGTTAGAAAGTAACACAGTATCCCACTAGGAGGTACAGTGGTGATGAAAAGTTCTGCATGCAGACAGATTTCGTGTGTACACAATAATCTGCCCACCTGATTGCCTGTACAAAATGTGACATAGTGTATAGAGTATCCACAAAAAAGATTAGATTATACTGATCTGATGTGATGGAGCTGACGTTAAGTTGAACAGCCTGGCTGGGCTCGCAGAAATCAACCCATCGCTGTGCCGGAGGCCCTCGAAACTCAATCCCATGATGTACAATTTTACGTCTCCCATCGGTGTGTCGTTTTGGCTTCAATCCATCCATTTCATCTGCAGAACTGACACGTTGACTGCAAATCTCTGAGGCAGGCCACAATACTGATTGGAGACACTTTAGTTTCGAAATTGTACTACCCACCCCGGATCACTCGCACGAAACATACCCCGGCTCCATTTGAACGAAGATGTATTTATTCGTGTTTCTGTAAGCCTGTATTTCATTGTAGACATATCGGGAACCATACTTACGGTGAGCGTTATCAGACACCCAGAGGTACCGGGTTTACGTTGCTGTCCTACCAGCTCGAAATCTTTTACATACCCACCGACTTTCCCTTCGAGATGGAAGTGGGGTGTTAGTAGTCAGATAGTGAGCATTGTAGACCAAATACCATTCTAAACTCACTCCATCGAATCTGGGAAGCATAAGATAGGCCACGAGTCGGACATTGCATGGGGCCTGTGTCGGAAACACTGATAAGCCAGAAAATGGAACACTAGTGAAATAGGCGCAATTTTGCGATTTTACTATGTTCTGCGCACATCTAAGGGGTAACATGAGTCCCGAATTGTTATCCATAAGCTTAAACCCACGAAAGACCATAGTGAGTTGGCCCAAAAGGATGACTGACCAGAAACACAAATACTGGTTTAGCTCCTTAAACCAACAGATTTATTATATACTAGCCAATCTTCGAGATTTAGACTACAGTGGGGCCTACAAGGCAGGGAATATAAAATAACATCCACTCTGAGGGCTCGTACCAAAAGACGGCTATGTTAAACCATGGGTTTAACCATTTGTTGTGGGGACTTTGCGTAATTGACACAATGCGACAGATCATGTGACGATGTCAGCTCGGGACGGATTAACCGGCACCGGTCACTTACTAAACCGATCAATGTTATCAATCCCAATTAGGGTCCCTAATTGAGATCGGCACTTAATGTGATATAACTCAGCAACCGCTTGGCGGATTAGGGAGGTCAGGGGCTCTATCGAAAGCTAGAGTCCAGCGCTTTCCGAATCTCCTGTTCGGGGGACACCAAAGACACGTTTTAACTAATAATCCAAAGTTTGGCATGCGGTGGATTAAAGGTTGGTGTGCAACGATCGGAAATGTAGGGGTAGATCAGTAGATCCTATACAAAATGCGGACACATGCATACCTGATTAAGCTACCAGAACTAACACATGTATACCCGGTAGTGTAATCATCATAGTGTACAGTATATAAGGAGGACATGTTTGAGTGGTACAGCACTGAATTGGGAGTCCCTGCTGGAGCCAGTGCCTAAACAGCATCTGTCTCGTCTTAGGTCGTCTGGTTCAGGGCTTGTCACATAAAACCAATACTCTCAGAGTTTGTGTTTAGAGTCTCAAGTTTATAAAGAGTTATTGTTGCCTTGGGATTAACGTCCACTGTTGGATTTGAGTTTGGGATCGTCGGAATATTGGTCTTGTCAGAGTTATTGGGAATTGGGATCATCGGACTATTGGCTACCAGAACCAGTGTTGTTCTGTGTGCAAAAGCTAAGAAGTTTATATCTAAAAACCACTTGTAGAAAAGAGCATTCTTACCCAAGAATCTTAATTCTGCTAGTTTGCGCACTTTGGGGAAAAGCTCGGTTTAGAGTAATTCACAAAGTAACCAGCAACAGGAAAACTTAAACAGTGTTCCTTGGACCTTTCTAAAGAGTTCTAAAGACTTGTAACTCATCGGACATCATCTAGACGTTCAACAAGGAGGAAAGGAGACATTTTCAGTTGATAGTTGTGGTCTAATACATTATTCTAAGGAATAAGTGTATTACTACATTCTATCCATTGGTTTCGAGCTTACTAGTATACCTGTCGTAGATACCGAGCAACCCTTTCAACACCCTGTTTGGGTTGTAACGGCATGAGCAGGATTACAGGCTTGGAAGAGATTGTAATATGTTATAAGCCTCTGACAGGGCAGCTCATATGGGCTTATAAGCCATCTCAAGCCGTTATCGGGCTGATGATGGCATGCAAGGAATTACCGACGGTTGAAACTCAAAACCGCATCAATAACTCCATAAATAACTCAACAAGTTCTTTTTCCACAATTTTGTGGATCTTTTGACACTCTCTTTTCAAGCGACTTATTTTTCCAAATATTTGGACATGCAAAACCGGTGCGGAAGTAACCACAATCAGAAGCCCTTTTAGGACTCATTTATTTATTCTTTGTCCGCGAGTACTGAAAGGACTGCTGAAATATCAACTTTCAATGGGCCTATTGACCTAGGTCAATACCTTCTCTTACAAAAGTCTTTGTTTCAAGTGACATATTGACCTAGGTTAATATCCCGTTTGAAACAAACACTAGATAGGATGTGCAAAAGCCGCATGAGCCGCATGCGGCATTTAGTACATTGTGCAATGCCGCGGCTTTTTCTTCGCTGTTCTTCACTCTTGTGTTTTGCATTAGCCTTCAATGCCTCCTCAATCTCATATTCCACTCGTGGGAGTGTTATGTTTTGGATGTGCAGCTGTGGGATGCCGCATTTTTCAAGCATCACGAAGGCATCACTCACTTGTCCTATATTTTCACATCTGCCACGCTGCAGAGGCAATGCCAAGGATCTTCCCTCTCCCCACAGCACCTCTCCTCTGCGTCAGGTAAGCTTATAATACAATAGTTAATTGACACCTCTCAGATTTCAAATTTGCGGTTCGGCTTTGCACAATGCACAAAATGCCGCATGCGGCTCGTGCGGCTTTTGCACATCCTATCTACTATTGTAAATTTTGGAAAGAAAAGCTATTGAGCTAGGTCAATCCACCTTTTGAAAGTTAATATTTCAGGAATACTTGCAGTGCTCGCAGACAAAGAATAAATATGCGAGTCCTAAGAGGGCTTCTGATTGCGGCTACTTCCGCGCCGGTTTTGCACACAAACTACTAATAATCTGCAAGCTTTAATTTCTCTTTGAGTTTATCTACTCTCTACTAACATATTGACATAGGTCAAGATATTCTTTTCGCCGGTTTGAAGGAATCTTTAACAGATTTTTTTACGTCACGTGTGAAACATATTCCCAAACAGGAAGACATGTTTGGACGCAATTCTTTGGTCCTAAATATCCTTCGGCCTCCACTGTGTGACCGGCGTAATTGTGGTTTCCTTGTTTGTCAACAAAAATTAATCCGGGACTCTGCAAGGTCATTTCTCTCATTTTCTTGGAAACCATTTACCTGTAGCACAGCGGTCCATCTGCTATCGAGCCGTCTCCAGCATACATCTATACCTTCTGTCAATGAGCTTTCTAGGTCTGCTGGATTTCTGGCTGTGATCGCGGGCGATTATGCACGTAGTGTTTCTGCGACGCAAAATGGCACCGGCGGATTCATGTCCTCGATTGGGAGCCGCTCGCAAAACACAGGTGCTTGGTCTGGACACCTCAGAGGTCACGCTAGTGGCAACAAACCACCGTCTCGCTCAGACCGCAACAAGACAGATCATGAAGGAGCTAAAGATGTAGTAAATCTTATGTACTGGAACATCTTTCATGAATTCACATTCAAGCTCACCAGTCCCGAGTTTCATGAGCTCCTGTGCGAGTATGACATTATATTTTTTGCTGAAATTGATTTGCTTCCGTGCGAGGACGAAGTTGCTGATGTCCCTGCGGGATATACCTTGGTCTCGCTTCCTAGAAAGCCGCGAATGACAGATGCTCGGCATGGTGGAGGCATCGCGTTAATAATTCTATGAAGGTCCTTACTGGACAAAAGGATTTTTTTCATTTGAGCAGGTTGTTTAACATGAGATCTTTGAAGATCATTCAAGATTTTCAACTTTGGCCGAGATCTTCCAAGATCTTTTGAGAACTTGAAGGATGTGAGTTTTTGCATCTCGCAGACTGCAAGAGATCTCTAAATACCCTACAAAATCTTCATGGCTCATGTTCTTGCACGATTTTTTGAATATCTCTCAAGATCTCTCAAGAACTTCATCAGTCTTTTGACATTTTGATTGCCGCGTTTCGGCGTTTTTCGCATTTTCGCGTGGTCGATGAATTTTTGTCGACGACGATGAGCTTGACATCAAGTATGACATTTTGCAGGGGCAGGTGGAATGGGATGCAGGGATGGAGGACTCCCTTGGATGAGCAAGGATTTTGATTGGGATAAACCGCCGAGTCGCGGCGACAGTGCACCATCATCGGCATGGTGCATTTTCGGCCCCACATTGTTAGGGTTGTGACGTTGCGGCGTTTTTCGGCCGCATTGTGCCGTTTTGGCAGGTCGTTGCCGCGTTGTTGCGCGTTGTACAATGCGTGACAACGCGACAATCAAAATGTCAAAAGTCTGATGTTCCTGCTATATCTTAGAGTACTTTTATTGCAAAGATCTTTAAAGAGATCTAGCAACTTTGTCTACAACTTCCGGTCTCTCTGGGCGCATCAACGAAAGGTGATTCCGGAACAGCCCCATTCACATCCACTGGTGTGTCATCATCTGGATCAAATTGGCCACTTTGAAGTTATATGGATTCCGCAGGCTTCCTAACTCTCAAGTCGAATTGGGAAAACTTTCATAGTAACAGTATATCGTTCGAATCACAGATCCTTGCTTGTACCCTCTGCAAGTAGTCTGTTTGACCAGGTTGGTGTAGATCTTGGATTTTATGACCTGTTCCAGGTCGGATGGCAGGAATTGACCCAGTCACATAGATACGGGTGCCATGACTCTACCGAAGTCTCCTGCAGGCTTTATTGTCTTGTCCTGAAAGAAATTGGGTGACGAAACTGAATAGAAGCGGTCGTGACTCAAATTGAAGGATTTGAAGACAAAGTTGTGGCGGCCATATAAAATTTCCGAGGTTGTCCAGAGGTCATCATAAGGATTGAGAGGCACAGTGCACCTCAGATGGCAGCCTTAGATTGCCGTGTATGTCTCTGGTGTTGTGTTCAACTTGTTTCACCACAAGAAGAAGAATTGAAGGATGACTCATTGCAGAACCCAAATATTGTCAGGGTCTGGACAGGTGCCAATTTGGCCTCTGTTGGATAGTCCGGACCTGTCCAGTTCCTGTCTTCCCGTTGGAGGAAATAATGAACTTGGCCTCTGATTATGGGCTGTTGGAATCAGAGGTCAGAGGCAACATGTCAGCCCACCAGAGCCACGTAGGCAGACGACGTGTCAAGGACGTCGCCATGGAGCTGAACTCTTGGGAACACATTGAGACGTGTCGAGGCACATAGCAACCACGCGTTTGAGGCGCCACTCATTGTTTATCGAGTCAGGATGTTTGAACTCCGCATGATTTAGTTCGCCATTATTCCACCCACCCATTGTTCTCTGGGGATGTATAAATACTGGACTGTAGACCTCGGTCAATAGACTGTTTACCCCTTCAGTTTCCAATATGGACTTAATACAGCAAGAATCCAGACTCAGACCATGGCTCCGGGTTTGTGATCTGTTCGTGTGTCTGTCCACTTTCCAACATCCAGACATGTGGGAGCTTGACCCAAATCTGTGTCAATCCGGCCCTGGACAAGTTTTGACTGTCCCAGTGACTGTCAAAGATGTGTACCAATTTTTGTGGTGGCCCGGAAAGTCAACACATTCACTTGATAGACTCGTGACCAGTCCGCGCTACGGCAAATCCGAGTGCAAGCACTATGCCGTAGGCAGACTGGTACAACTCGGGACATGTCAAAGGGCTGCGCCCGGAGTTTGAAATTCTTGAGTGGTGCCGATCATGCTGTCAAAGTTATTTTCGGTGATCTCGGGACTTTCTCTATTAAAATAGTCCTGCATGTTTGACTCACCCAAGCAGAGGAATCAAAATTCTGAGGAGACAGAATTTCAGCTGAGGGAACTTCACAAGGACCTCTAGCTTTGATCAAAGAAAAATATTGAGATTGGAAGCCAGGGCACAAGAAATGAAAATTTTCAAACTCCGGGCGCAGCGCTTTTGATCGGTCCGAGTTGTACCAGTCTGCCTACGGCATAGTGCTTGCACTAATATTTGCCGTTGTAAGGCAGACTGGTAACGAGTCTATTCACTTGATAGATAGAGCTCACGATGTCTCCCGCCCGTCATTTAAATCCATATTAGGTGTGGATTATGGTGCACTGTTCTATCTACCACAAGGTTGAACTCGGATGACTTGTATCGCACTGCAATGAACTTGGATGTGGACACTCAAGTGTAGGCTACTTATGAACCTCTGGGAGTTTCAGACTCCCTGGAAGGTATCTGGCCTTGCCGAGATATACGCAACTTGCAAATGTTCTGCCTGCATGCAGAATATTTATCACATTGAATTGAATGAATAGAATGTGTTTTCTGGGTATAGGATCTCTAAAGTTCAAACTTGTGGCCGCCCGGATACTCATTCGGAGATAATTCTTTCATGGGTGAATAAAGACAAAAATCATTCCATTAGAGTCGATCAGTGGAGAAAGCTCTGAAATCGCCGGCCGGCTACTCGTTATTTGCTCTTCTCCTGAATAGAGAGCTTGCGCAAAAGCCGCACCATGCGGCTTTTTTGCATTGCGCAAAGCCGCATGGCAAATTTGAAATGTGAGACATGTCAATCGACTATTTCAATGTAAACTTCCTTGAGGCGAAGGAGAGGTGCTGTGGGGAGAGGGAACATCCTCGGCATTGCCTCTGCTGCGCAGCAGAGGTGAGAGTGTGGGGGAAGGAAGTGGAGCTTGAGTGATACCTTCGTGATGCGTAAAAAATGCGGCCTCCCACAGCAGCACATCCAACAAATAGCACTCTCAGGAGTGGAATATGGGATTCAAGGGGCATTTGGATGGTATTTAGCAAGACAAGAATTAAGAACAGCGCAGAAAAACCCGCGGCTTTGCGCAATGCACAAAAGCCGCGTGCGGCTCATGCGGCTTTTGCGCAAGCTCTCTAATAATACAATGATGACGGCTCTCCGTTTTTGCGCCGAAACCTTGACTGGTAGCTAGTTTATCCCAGTGTATTAACTGAGGACAGTCAAATTTTCAGAATGGGAGTGGGTAATCCCAATATGACAATGACCCGTCAATTTTTGAATTGAAATTGAGCTGAAGTCATTGGTGAGAAGGAAACTCCAATTCTTACTGTCTGCCCCCAAGCCTCTGCGGACTAACGGCAAGTCACCTTATACAATATGCAAGGAAATTCTGACGAGGAAATGTGAGTTCGAGTCTCACCAGCTGCATGTACATTTCAATATGATGTTGTTTTTCTCTTCCCTTCCCAATCCTGAGATTTTGTGTTCATTCCTCTAATACGCACTGCTGAGAGGCATGAAGCAAGCCCATCGACCAGTCACTCATCTGGTACGCAATGTGGAAGTCATTCTACAATGAATGGCAAAATAGGCAGGATTGGAATCCCTCCTCGGCATTTGTTGGCAGAGGCCCACAAAACAATATGGAGGGCCTGCTGGTCTCTGTTTCCGAGTTTGAGCCCTGGGCCCTCTTTCGAGGTTGTGCTTGCACAGGTTTCGGTCTGGCCATCTGAAATTCATATCTTAAAATCCACAGAACAGCTTTATTAGATTCAATGCGGGATCTACTGGACACGCACGTCTGAATAAATTATATCTACAACTAGGAATGAAGGTGGTGTGAATTGTGGAACTCTGGCGGTACACTGAGTTTTATAATCTGCTTGACGTGTATTTATTTTGTCTTCAGTCTCGCAATAAGTTGGTGTGAGTATTTAAACTTGATTTAAACCGTGGTGATCGGTGAGGACGAATTGCCAGTGGCATTTGGAGCAAGAGACAAGGATCGATCTCCAACAAGAATTCAACCTAAATTCCATCTCAAGTATTCAGCTTGCTTTCATTTTTGAGTGGCAGCAAGAAGTCCTCTCAGCCTCCCAGAGAAACAGCGCAGGTTGGTTTTCTTTCTTTCCTGTTCAATCTCATTCTTTTGACATAGAGGAACCCCAACACAAAATTGAACCTCAATTTTATCTCTCTCGCTCAGTATTACACTCTTTGTAACTGCACCTCAAAAGAAAGGAATAAAACCGAGGAAGGCCTGTGATCCTGGTGATCACCTTGCGTCAATTAGAGGGACGAGTGTCCGAAGTTTGCAAGGAGAAGCAGGATTTGAACCTCCCAATGGACATGCGGAATATATTCCGCCTTTTTTTTTTTTGTATTGTGGAAAAAAATTTAATCGAGCTCGACTCTACCTTCTGTGTTTTTGCCTGAATACTGAACATTATTTTCCTAAGATGACATTACGCCCAAGTCTCTTATCAAATAAATATATACTCTCATTCATTTCAAACCAAACCAGAGGGAAGCATGTAGCTAATCAGTAACCATAAATAACAACATAGAAAATCATCAACAAAAATATACGCAACTCCTGCAAGCGTCAGGCTGCAATCAAATTGAGCTATTTCTCTTCACCCATGTCCACCTTGTCCAGGTCTTCAATGTCGGACAGATCATCCTCAAATTCCTCCACAGTCCCAGCTGGTGCATTAAGCTCTGCCAGATGAGCCAAGTTGTGTCTGTGTTGCTCCAGGATGTCTTTGCTGATATTGGCAAACCTTTTATCAATATCATGAACCTGTTTAGCCTGCGAGGAACGTTCAAACAGGGGTCTCGCTCTCTCCCACAACTCCACTGCCTTGAGCAGGTCACTGTGTCCCATAGAAATGTCTCCAAATCGGAGCATGCATTCAGCTCTGCTGCGATGCACATCCATGTCGGTGAATCCCTCTAGAGCAACTGTGAACAAATTGGTGGCTGTATGCTCATCATGTTGTGCAAGGAAGATATCTCCTAAGGATCGGAGTGCCTTGAAGATTCCGAGCTTCTCTTTTCTTTTGAGAGAATGTACAAGAAACACTGTGGTCCAGCTAGACATCCCAACCAAATCACCCCAACAACTGGCATCACCAAGTCGTTCCAGACAGTGACTTGTGAGTTGAGAGGATCCCAAGTTCAATTTGAGGCACCTTTCACAAATAGTCTGTGCTGCCAATGAATTTCCCTCGCTCATGTGGACATCTGCAAGAATGACATCACAAAATGCCACTCCCTCAGCATCACCCATAGCGTCTAACATTTTTCTGGCTCTGTCACAATTCCTCTGGACATCATTCTTTGGAGCAACAATTAACACATCAATTTCAGTGATATTAAGTAAAGCAAGACCATAGGTGTAGGTATCCTGTTTAGTGGTTCCTTCAAGAATGCTAGTGTGGATATGGCGAGCCTCAACATATTCTGATTTGAGCCGGTGGATTTCTGCCATTGTATTCATGATGCCATAGTCCAAATTTCCATGGGACATGCCACAAAGACTTATGAGCTCTCTTGCCCTAATGCAGACAGACATAGCTTTTGTGTAGTTCCCCAAGGTATAACAGCAAATAGCTTCAATACGGAGTGCCTCTGCTTCTCTGTATAAATCTGAAGAAATTAGAGCCAGTCTCTGGGCCTCCTTTGCATGCACTTGAGCAGCAGAGTAATCACCAATGTTCCATTCAACACATGCAAGGTTGTGCAATCCTTGTGAGTGCCATTTGGTGTTCCCATTTGAAAGTGCTAAAGATATAGCAGCCTCACAAAATTTTGTGGCAGAGGACATATCACCCTTTACTCGATAATAGGTTGCCAAGGAATTATAGAATCTGCCTGTGTGAACTTAGTTAGTCTCAACAGACCAGTATTGGTCAGGGAGCATACATTTAAGATCTGGGTCATCAAACTCCTTGAAGTGTTCCAGGGCATCAGATTCTGCATTGGAAATTGGATACACCCATGAGTTGCAACACTCCATAATGAAGTAAGCCTCCAGATGATGGTCATATGGGTGTGGAAGGACACTTTGAATCTGTTGAATGAGAGAAGTAGCTCCTTGCCCCATGATGGCGCTGAATCTATTCATATTGCATGCACAGTAAATGCTATTCACCAGGTCTGGATGTCCCTGTTGCAACCCATTCAGAAGGACATTCTGTATGTTTGAGTAGTTTGATGATACTCGAGCAACTGTGTTAGAACTTGATTGAGTTCCACGGTATTCCATGAAAAACTCAAGTAATTCCTGGAAATGTTTGCGAAGAGGTCGGATGAGATGATCTCCAGGTGGTTGGATCTTCTGCATATACTCTCTGATGGGTACCAATGCTTTCAGCCGCTTGTGTTCATCAGTGTAGGCTAAGGCGGTACAAATCAATGCTGCTTTGCAACCCAGGATATTACCAAATGGGAGCTTGCTTTGCACAAGCTCGACATCTGAAAGGCCATTGGGGAGCATTGACAGAAGACTCAAGAGATCTTTTGAATGGGGATTGAGTCTAGGACTTGACAAGGACAATGAAATTGACAGGTCCAAGTTGGATTTTTTGTCATATCCATGTGAGATCAAAGATGTTTTCTCCACCTCCCAGTGGGATAATACATGGGAGCAGCCTTCAGAATCAACCAAATGGGCTATGAGGCTGATTGCGAGAGGCAGATTGTCTGTCAGGGAGAGGACCTTGTCAAGCTCTTTTGGGTCATGTGTGTTGTCTGCAATATCTATAAATGTTTGTCGTGCTGCGGCCTGTTCCAAGGGCTTCAATGGGGACAGAAATGGATGAGTCCATGCCACTTTAGCTGGCCTTTCTGATCCTCGCATTGTGATCTAATTTGTATAAGTTCAAAGTATAGGTGAAAAATATTTGAGACCTACCACTAATGCAAGATGGTCCACACCTGTAAGGAGTGACAGAAATTCCTCTATTTTGCCTCGGGATTGGACTGGCTCCCATGATGTCTCAAGATTATCTAGAATCAGGAGACAGTCAGAGCTGCTGGAGAAGTATTGAATGACAGAGCAAGTGAGGTCCTTCTCCTCCTTCAATCCAATATGAGCTCCTATAAGAGCAGCAAGTTCCACTTGGGTTGTTGCAGAATCGCAAGCAACAAAGAACCGATGCTGGTTATATCTCTGAGTAATTTCTGTATGATAGATGACAGCTCTTGCAAGACTGGTCTTTCCCATTCCACCTGCACCCAAAATGCAATCCTGGGTGTTCCTTGACTGAAAAGGTGAAGAATGTCTGAAAGCTCTGAGTTCGTCCATGGAATATCTTGGGCTCCGATGGCAGCATGGAGATTGAGTTGGAGCTTGAATATATGTCAGATACAAGAGATATCATGGAGCTGAGCAGAAACTGACCTGTTATGAGAGCCTGAATAAAGCCTGCTGATCTGTGCACATTTATTATTGATTCTTTAGAGGTGGAATTTCCATACAGAGGATGCTCCATCTGAACTGGTTGTGTCGACAGAGCTTCAATCATGTCAAGCACTTCTTTTGTCGCTTTTCTGCATCTTCTTGCATCTGTGTAATGTCCTTCATGTGATTGACCTACATATCACATCCTTCAATAGATGTTGAATTACCAAACAGATGGCACACCTGAAAATCTCAAATCCTTGTTGCAATCCTGCCTTGCAATCCTTGAGCAGTGTGCTCATTTCGCCTTGACGGAAAAATTTCTTGATCTTGCTACCATTCTGTTGAGCTTCAACAAATGTGTGGATTTTGTGGAGAGTCCTGACAATAGTAGTCCATATCAAGTCAAATTTTTCCCTCTGGTCAAGCAACTTACTCTGTGAACTTTCCGATGTGGGTCAACACCTTGGTGGCAATTCTGCTCCAGTGTCGGAATTGATGTGGACCATTAGAATTGCATTCAGCAACTCATAAGTTTGCTCCATCAATTGGATACATTCATTCTTATTTTGTTTAACCGTCTGTTATAGCTGACTGAGATTTACACTTGTAGCAGACTCAATGGTAATTTACCTCGATATTTTTCAGGAGAGACTGAGTTGTATTGGGAAATGGCCACCAGAAAGGGGCTCTTCAGACTACCATAAGCATTGCCAGAGTACTTGCAGTCATAGTTAAACATGCTGTAATGTTTGTTGAGTCGAATTTGAGTGACAGTGGGTTGTGGGGGCATTTGTGGCAGATCATGGGGCTAGAGGATGTCATTATTTATTCTGTGAGCCCATGGGAATTTTTGGTTTCATTGGCTACTGTTCATCTCCCGCACAGAAGATGTAATGCTCCATATGTGGCATAGGACTTGACCACATCAAATGATTGATAGGTATATGTTTTGGCTTCTTCCTAATTTGTGCCTTTTTTCCCCCAGTTCCGCTATTTTGGGTAACCTCGAGGCCTTTTTCACTGCAGCTATTTTTTTAACATCACTGTTTAACCTTTCAAGGGATCTTTGACAGGCTGTCAGTTATACATGCCAGCCCATTTTCGACAGTGCACATGCCTGTGAGTCACATCAAGCCTCAGCTAAGTGCCATCAGTGAAACTTGCCTAATATTGGCACTTGATTACGCTTGAGCGGCACAGTATGGATTTTAAACCCCACACAGTTGGCTCATTGGGGAGCATAGTACTGTGCAGTGTGCCCTGTGGCGAGCATCCAGGGATGGGGGGCATTCACCTCTGTGCTAGACACATTTAAAAACTTTGTAAAGGCTTAAATAAAAAGACACACAAGAAACATTCTAGAGCCCCATGCAGTGGACCCTCGTGGTAAACAGAAGCCTACCAGAATTGGAAAGGGGAAATAACCACATGGGAAGCCACAAGGACAAAAAGCCCTCCAAAAAAAAGAAAAAAGGGGAGAAGAAGGGCTGGGGGGGCTACTGTGAATGACCATATTGGCAGGAATGCTGTCATGGGCAGCTAACTGACTGTGATTGAGGTTGCCAATGTCTCAGCATTGTTGGCACAATAGTGATGTAGAGACTGCAACACTATTGGAATAAACCCAGGATTGATGATTTTTTTTTGCACAGAGGCCTTGCAGACGAAGGTCAGAACACTGAGTCTGGAAGCACAGGTGAAGCAGAGAAGGACATGGCTAAAGGCAGAGGCCAAGGCAGACATGGCCCTGAAGAAGAAAATGGTGTCACAGGTGCATGACTCCTACCCTGTCTATTTATTTTATTTTAATAATAAAACAGATTGAGCAAGCATATTACTTCCATCATCGAGCTCGAGGCATTTGGCGTCGGCCACTAATGCACTCCATGTCTCCCCGAAGTGTGCAACTTGGGCCCACGGGTTGGAGAACATGAGCTCTCCCTCCCCATTGCTGTGCACTGTGAGCCTCCACCATGTGTCGACTCTTGTGACTGCCCTTCTACCAGACAAACCAAGAACAGAAAAAGAACATTGAAATGAGGGACATAAAACAATATGTGCAGACGGACTGCAGAGAGCAACTTCCATGAACAAGGAATCTGGGATAAGAACGTCAGCAGAACAAGTCAGTCATTATTACACAGCAAGATAAGTGTTGGTAAAGGTGTGGTTTCTACACCGTAGTCCCAAAAGTCAATGTGGCAAACAAATGGAACATCCACTTCACATGAATCCCCACCCACATGCTACTCTGCTGACTCCATACCAAATCCTGTCCTAGCTCGCACTACTTCATTTATACTGAATCCCCACCCACCGAATATTGCTGGACTTCATTTCATGCCTTTCCCTACACCACGTGCCCCACTGCTGACTTGCGTTGCTTCTTCTCCTACGCTGCATGCCCCGCTGCTGACTTCGTACTCACGCTACTCCACTGCTGACTTGCCTTGTAGCGCCTTGCACTTCCCCTCTGCCTTGCGCTCCCCTCCACTTTGCCTTGCCAGAAAAGCCGAGCCAGGTGCTGAACAAAAGCAACAGGTGAAAGAGGACGAGTAGGGTATGGTTATGGAGCCTGCAGAGTAGCAGTCAAGGAGGAATAGGTCAACCAAGTCAAAGATGGTATCAATATGATGAGCAGAAGAATTCTGTCAAGGAGGAATGGGCAAACCAAGTCAAAAGCAGTATCAATATGATGAGGAGACGAATTCTGCCAAGGAGGAATAGGTCCTTCAAGATGGGAACTACACCAACATGATGAGGAGAAGAATTCCACCAAGGAGAAATAGGTCCTTCATGATGGGAACTCTATCAATCTGACGAGGAGATGAATTCCGCCAAGGAGGAATAGGTCTTTCAAGATGGGAACTGCACCAACATGATGAGGAGAAGAATTCCACCAAGGAGGAATAGGTCCTTCATGATGGGAACTGTATCAATATGATAAGGAGATGAATTCCATTGAGGAGGAATAGGTCCTTCAAGATAGCAACTGCACCAACATGATGAGGAGAAGAATTCCATTGAGGAATAGGTCCTTCAAGACAGGAACTGCACCAACATGAAGAGGAGAAGGATTCCATCAAGGAGGAATAGGTCCATCAAGTCAGGAACCACACCAACATGATGAGAAGAAGGATTCGTTGAGAAGCAACTGTACTGGGGCATCAGTGTGGGTGTCCTCAGGCATATTACAGCCGATGTCAGTACCGAGGGCGCGGATCGAAATTTTTCTGTTTTGGGATGTTTCTAAAGAATTCCCTATATCTCTGTCAGTTCTTCACCGATTCACATAAAAACCAAACAGATCTACTCAGCCAATTCATGCACAATTAGTAATAGAGCGGAACTTGCGTATTAGGTAAGTTCTATTTTGGCGCTGTTTTTGCACTGAATACCATCTAGCAGGGTGAGAACATGTCCCAGTGACCTAGAATTCTGGGAGAGACAACATGCATACCTGATAAAACATGTGATAGAGCCAGAAGTGAGGATAATTTAGTTACAGTCCTTCTAGCTCCAGTGAAAACATCCGGCAGTTTTTGGCTTTCAGAGATATTGCCAAGATCACATTCATCTGGACATTTCATATAGTTCTGGCTGTATCACTTGTTTCATAACATATACACATTGTCCCTCCCAAAATTCTAGGTCACTGGGACATGTTCTCACCACGCTAGACAGTCTTCAGTGCAAAAACAGTCCCAAAACAGAACTTATCTGATACGTAATATTTTCGCAAGTTCCTCTCTATTACTAATTGTGCATGAATTGGCTGAGTAGATCTGTTTGGTTTTTATGTGAATCGGTGAAGAACTGACAGAGATATAGGGAATTCTTTAGAAACATCCCAAAACAGAAAAATTTCGATCCACGCCCTCGGTACTGACATCGGCTGTAAATGAGCACTACATCTCCTACGCCCCCTACATTTTCTGAGAAACCCTGACCCACCCAACGCAGGATGGCCCACCATCACCCCACACCTCCCACTCACAAACTGCCACGTATTCTACCCACGTGAGATTAATAAACAACTATATAGGCACAGACCCGAAAAAAATCTAAGTATATCTCCTACATACACAATGGAAGCCGTGCAAATTGCAGAACAGCCTGTCACTACCAGTATCTGGAAGTTGGGCTGCATTGGGGATGCTCTAGATGCCCCAAGCTAACTCCCACCCTACGGCACAACCCAAGAATGTCCGTCCCCTGCACCTGGCCAGCATAAAGGAAATATCAGGCCCAGACCCCGTGCAAACTCCAACGGCAACTCTTCATCGCTCCCACATATGGTTCCCTCAATGACATCTGAATTATCTTTCCCAGCCATGGGGGAAGAGCCTGCTAGTTGATGCAGCACGCAACGTGAAGAACACAACCGGGACCACAGTGTATCCCTCACCCTCAGCAGAGCCCGCTCCCATGGCCTGAATACTGGCTGAGACAGAACTGATGTCGACAACCTGAAGGACAGGGAAGTGAGAGAATACCTCAGGAATGGGGCTGAGCAGGAAGAAGGTGCACACTTGAATCCTGCACCAATCAGCACAGCTGACTCCCCACATCCAGACGCACTCATACTGGATGCCAGTGCAGGAGACTGCACTGGAGCGGGTGACGACAATGGCGACGCCATCATCCCTGACAACGAAGGCAGTGCAGATGAGTGAGGGAGTTCAGTAATGTTCAATGCTGTCTCACAGAACAAGTACAACACAACGAAAGTGAGTGGAAATTCAGGTGCAGCAATGAGAAAGGCAATCTGAATACGGATGATGACGAGGGATGCGTGACACCGGGGGCATGCCCCACTGCTTATGGGCCTATAAGCCACAGACACTTGTAAGCAGCAGGTAACCCGCAGATGTCTCGCTTATTGATCAGATAACACTCAGGATAATATATTATCTTGGCACGGTCCCTTTTGGAACATACCAAGTTGTAGCGTACAAGTACATCAGCCTCTATAATATACTGTGCTACACCACTACCCAGTCACCCTTGACGAGCTGACCTCTTTCGAGGCTGTATATCTCAGGCAAATAGGCAGCAGCCAGAAAGTGCACTGGCCTTCCTGTGTGGTGTCATATAACCAATCGCCTTGCTTGCTACTACACTGGCCCCAAACTTCACTGCACATGAGCTCCGCAAATGACATCTGGCTGGCCTTTGACATGGCAGGACAGACAGATATAACCCAGTGGAGCCTGGTACAAGTTCTCTCCTCCCAGGCATAAATCCCCGCCATCCAACCGTGCTGACTGGTTGAGCCTTGTACAAAGAGTTCTCGAACAGATGTAAGAGCAGAGAAACGAGCTTGGCCATCCGATTTTGGGAGGGGCAGGCACCATGGTAACCGCGCCAGTGCAAAACACGACTGGTCGTGATCAAGGCCTCAGAGATATGGAAGCAGCCAGAAAATTATATGCCATCAGGCTGGGCGCGACTTCATGTGATGGAAGATCGGAGGTGCACGAGGGCACATTACAGCTAGGCAAGAGCGTGGACATCAAATGTGCAGCCATGGTACCTAGTGCATAAAGATTAGTAAGAAAAAGTAGGAAATCTCACCATACAAGAGAAGAGAAAATGACAAATTGAATAGTGAATAGGCATATAGTATAAGAAGTTCGTGCACAACAGAGCGTCGGGCATGGTTACGGCATGAGATACTGTTTATGCCTGACACAGAGTTTTGTTATAAGTTATCTGAACAAGTCAAGCACATGTGCGAGTACACGGCTTGTGTTCATGAATAGCAAGTGCATGATGGCACTGCAATAGCAGCAGGGAGCGAGCAGCCCTGGATAGATACAATCCGATGTACAGGAAATAGTTTGAGGATGGTAGGTGTGCAGGGACACAAAAAGAGCCAGTATACAAGGACACAGCTTGATATTATAGAGAATAAATAACATGAGAGCAGGCCGGCCATTGCTCTTGTAAACTTGGAAATCGCAGACTGGAAATTTTTTAAAATGCAATCCGGAACAGATCGGGTAACCACCCGATCTAGAGATGGTCCGTGCGCTCGGTATAGTTGTGCTGTGGAAACGAGCCACGAAAGCGGTGTGCCCCAACTAGCACATAAGTACGATGAAAGAGGCCCAGAGTGTTGTCATCTCCGGCCTTTGCTGAGCAGCACATACATCCCGTAGTCACCATCACGGAAGACCCCGTATCCCAGTAAGACACAGTTCAAGCCAAGGCAGCGCAACCGCTGGCTTTAGGGCGAAAACATCTGAGAGTTAGACCTGGGCACTAAGACATGAGTGGGCCAGCTCCAGTTAAAGTCTGAAGCAGGAGCGGGGAAAGTGGAGCAAATGCGCCAAATTGATGGTGGTGGTTAACGAGGTGACCTCGTGTTTGCCTCGTGTATATGTGTAATGCAATTTGATTTGCTGTGAGTTCACACTCGACAAGCAGCTCATTTTTCTTTTCCAGGTCTATATTTTTGAACAGCATGAAAAATGGGAAATATATTGTTGTTACTGCAAAGATCACTGAGTGACATGAGCACATTCTTGTACTGTCGGAAAATCCAAAATTGGCTGACCAGAAAATATATGCCCACATATGGCCTGATAAGCCAATCAGACTTTTGCGTGGTTGATCAGGTTCAAAAAACATCAATAAAGGATTGTCGGGCCTGATCAGCCTGATCCAGGCTGATAAGCCTGACCGAGCCTGACCGAGCCTGACGAGGTCTGATCAAGGAAGGGGGGTCCAAAGGGAAAAAAAGCTATTTTTTTTTTTTGAACCCACGCTCCGAACACTACTTCACTGAAGTCATTCCACAATGAATCTGACTGATTTACTATCAAATTCTCCATTCTGGGAGGTATTCCGGGATTTTATCTATTCACCTCTGGTAGCTCTACAGGCCATTATCTCAAACCACCAATTTTCGGTCTCACTAATAGTCAGATTTTTTGGGGGAGCTACCAGCATCTTGTAATGGAGTTGGCTGCTCAGGTACATCCCAATACTTCTTATTAAGCAGCCTGGATCTTAATTTGGCCCATATAGGTGTTTCTTTCACTTGTAGCATGCTCGTTCATTTCACAACCCCGATTTTGGGGTTTCACATCGGTCGGAACCAGATTTTTTGCCCTTTCGTATGCCTCATATATACACCAAAACTGTGTGAGATAGTCGATACAATCTCCCTCTATGATTTAGAGTGCAAGTGGCGGGCATTTGAGAGCTCAGGTCATTATTTAGCAGGGCGGCCAACTAGCCTGTTATTTGGCCATGTTGTACTGCCGCGCAAAAGAAATTCACTGTGAACTCAAATGTTGGGATATTTGGGAACTTAGGGCCTTGAATCCTTCCTAGGAAGCATGCCTTCGTTCTGACACAGTTAGGCGCAGCGTAGGGCTAGTGGACAGATTGAGATTGAGGCATGAATGCTTAGGTGGCCAGGTAAGGGGTCAAATATAGTGTGATTCCTTGCTGGTGAATCTCACGGCGCCCGGGTTACATTTTGCACGACTACGAGCCTTGCTTCGCTGCATCTTGCCAAGTGGCCGCCAAATCGATGTAGCCCTGGTCCACATGTTCGAGGCGAGCCGTTGGAAACCCAGAACTCGATGGGCTGGCTGTCAGATTCGAGATGAGGTCAAGGAGTCCTCATTTCTGTCTATGGAGCATGTCATCCGAGGCGCGCTCCTGGCCCCAGTCTCTGATGCTCCTGATAGCCTACTCACATCCTCATTGACACTATAGATGCTGATATGTTTTTACGAGCCGATGTGTAGTTAAATTTTATTAAATATTAGTCAAATCTGAGCCAACTTGACCAGGGCTGACATGGGCTGATACCACCTGATAGGCTGGGCGCTGGAAGCTGATAGGCCCTGATACCTGGGTCAGGCCTGATCAGCTAAATTGGGATTTTCCGACAACATATCATTGGGTCTCTTTGAGGTGCCTTTACGGTGCCAGAGTTTTGTTTCAAGGAATATTTCACCACTTGGCGGGAATGGTGTGGCCCACCCAGCAGATAACTATTTTCTTAGTATTATTATTAGCCTGTACAATGCAGCAAGTACCCTGCTATATGAGTGGGTGCAGTTGGAAATTTCCCAAGAATTGTTGGGAAAACACCCAAACAGGCTCTTGTAAGATAAAACCCAGGAACAGCTGAGAATACACCATAGTTCAATAATTTTGTGGGCATCTTTACAGTCCTACTTCTGTATTGTTCAAGTTGGTACATCCAATGATGCAAAAAGGGTGCCACCACTCAGGTTCGAACTCACAACCAATCAAAGCCTATTACAAAATCACATGAGGCAAAGGCGAGGCTTGCGAGCAATAAGCGAGACACCTGCGAGCTACCAGCGGCTTATAGATTTTAAGCGGTGGCAGATGCCCCCTGTGTGAGCAAGAGTAAGAAGAGCGAATTAATTCGAGATACAGGAGGCGAACTGGGTGTACACGTGTATGAATAAAAATAAATACAGAGCATGGGTTTGAAACTATACTGAAACCATGGAGAGACATCCAAGACCACAGGTATAGACGCGTATATAGTGCGCGAGAATTTGAGGATTGAATTGCAGCAGTTGGGTAAGAGACCTTTAATGGGAAATGCTGCGTGCGGCATTGCGGTGCTCATTGGTCGGGCAGAAGATCACTAATCGGTGAGGCGTATTCATGCCATGCGAGCACGGTTTCGCAGGAGAGCTGCAAGATTGCCAATTTGAAGATTTGTGGTTGAGTTGTCATGGGTGAAACTGCCAAGATACAGTTGTATTTCTGGAACTAAGAAATCATGATAAGTGCCGGGTTGGATGTGTTCTGTTCCACTCACCCCATATCTCAGAACTAGTATGGATCGCGGCCCTGTGCCGCGCCGCCTCAGCCCCTTATATATCCGGTCTACAGCTACAAAACCCATCTCGCGGTGAATTCCGGGTATTTAACTGGCAATCAAACTCCAAAAAACGTGCGTGTTTGAATTCTAGAAAGACTGTCATTCTGTCATGGTATGATTTCGGGTCTATATTAATCTTAATATTGCATTGTATTGTTCGGATGACACTCGAGACAAGGTGCGACTTTCAGGTAGTGTGCTACCCACCTCGGAAGACCATCTCTACGACACTGATTGTTCAAATATGCACTTTCAACATCACCTTGATACCTTGGTACTGCGTGTCAGAGGGATGCTTCGGGAGTCTCTGTTCACTCCATTGCCACCCCTCGATTGAGTCCAATTCTACAATCCTCGCACATTTTGTGGAACTGCAGGGAGACCATGACCCCTGAATTTCCAGTACTTATTCCCTGTACATTTTGAGTCGGTCTGAAACCCCAGGTGGCCTGACAAGATCTGGGCTACTGTACTATTTCGACCAAATGTTCACGGATTTCGGAATTTTTGCTTGCCCAGATGGCCGATAATTTTTCTTTTGAATTAAGGCGATTTTTAAAGACCTCGGAAATTTGGGGTGTCACCCGTCACCTGAACATTTGGTCGAAATAGCACAGTATATGTGAGTATAAAATTTGTTCATTTGTAGACAAGGTGCACAACACCGAGAAAATGGAAGAGTTAACCAGATGCAACCGTGGGGTGAACGTACATTGGATGAACTCTGTTGAAGTAACGGAACTTGAGCACCATTTTTTGGATGCACGCAATATAATCATATTTTACTCGAGTATCATAGTGTCAGCCGCTGAAATAACCGACCTTATGGGCGAATCAGTATGTGTGAGGGTAAATTGCCGGGTCATGACATGACAACCCAGGACATATTAATACTCAATCCTGGAGAAACTTCGAGGGCACTCAAACGATGAGTTACGCTTCGACGCGTAGCGTAAATGAATTCGTTTTTTGATGATGACCAGCGTGCTTTTGAATTCGTTTGTATGATTGTTTGGTCCTTGGGATAGGCTAAGGTTTGAATCAACAACTCAAGCACTGCGTTCCGGCCCCCACTGGACAGACCTCCGTCCCCTCTCGTCCAGCTGTGGCTACATCTGTCTACCCCGTGCCAAACTCTGTCTATGGGGGTAGACAGGATTGTGGACACATGTCTGTCCCCGCTTGTCCAGCTGTGGCTATATGTGTCTATGTCATGTAGACACAGTCCGGCTTGCTGTGGCTATGTCTGTCTACGCCCGTAGACACATCTTGCCGCCGCCAATACCCGTCAAATGAGAATTTAAAAAAAAGAAAGTTTATCAGTCTGCCTCTGGCTACCTCTGTCGGCCCTCTGTCCAGGTCGGTCTATATCGGTCAACTCGATAGACAGATGTAACTGCTCAGTTGCTGAGGTAGACGTACCATGTCCATGTAGTGTAGCCATACATAGCCACATGTAGCCAGACTGCCTTGTCTAGGGCTCTGTCTATGCACATAGCCAGACCCTCTGTCCATTGGGGGTCGGAACGCAGTGAAGATTCTGAGTCAGGCATGAAGTGTTTGGTATATAATCCATGTCAAATTGAGTTCTTCAACTTCCAGCCTGCTATGGATGCACATGCCGCAGACCCGTGGTTGAACTTTTGGCCTCTGTGCTCAGAGTTCACGGTCGAGAGGAATAAACTTGAGATTTGTTGCCCAAGAAGGGAGATAAAATTGACTCACAGCCGTCGGTTACATTGGAACAGGTAGTGCCGCTCTATGGTTCCAGAACTTGGTAGAGAGCATCGTGGCAGTAGCCACGTACAAGTGGATGGGCTTCAAGAAGCATAGCTGCGAGTGCTTGCGGCCTTGTTATCAAGACGGTGGAAGGTCAGTTGAAGAACTAGGTACTGACGCGATAATTTCGTAGATCATGGCATCTCACTCGTACCAAGCAATTGCGGACATGGGCTGTAGAAAGGAAAGTATTTGCCCGTAAGATTACAGCCTTCACCAGTGCGGTGGAAGTCAACCTGTATGCGGTGATTTTTTGACCGAAACGAGCCCGCTTGAATGAAGTATCAGGGTATACCGATAGTACTTTTCGGTCCCGCAGCAGTCCACATAACTCAAATTCAAGTCGAGCATCGATGATTCGACAGATAGTGATTTCACAGTGCTGTAGCAAAGTAGGACGATTAGATATATCCTATCCACTGAGACTTACGCATTCAATTCGGTCATTATTTACTATTTGAGGAGCTTTCAGTTGAAAATGGAGTCGTTAAAATCAATTCTGGGATGCCAGGAGCGGAAACTGACCACAGAGGCGAAATCTAGTCAAAATCCAGTCAAAAAATTGGGTTGTCCAAAAGTCCGGAAATTCCACATTTAAAAAACGGTTCTCTCAGTGATCCAAACAATGTATTGAAATAAAACTTTGCCTCCACCCGAGGGGTTATAAGCTGCGCGGCACTTGCCCCTCACGCCGCGGCAACGACTCTTCAGTCTCGGCAACAGTAGGCTTGGGAGGCATCTCGAAGCAATGAGCGGAGACTCGGAATGAACCACCTTTATACCTGCCTATTATACTCCTCGAGTGAGGTTCTGTGGTACTCCAATACTGACATCCCACAAGTGCATGTCTTGTCTTGCCTGCAACTTTTGTATCATTCAAAGAACGAAGAAAGCAATAGCTTGCAGTAGCCACCAGATCGGACTGGTGGCAAATTTTCCTGGACAGTGGACAATGCTCTCGGACCAAGTCAGCCACTATTTGTAGCTCTGAGGGAGACTATGAGATAGTGGCTAGGTGAGAAGAATCCGCCTCTGCATTCGTCTGTTATGAAAGCCACCAGTTTCGTCTGGTGGCTACCGCAACTTCTCTATTTGGAGTAGTAATGTATATACAGTCAAGGACCAAATCACGGCCCGGGCATCTGCGGACCAGAGCCTGCCGTTGGTAATCTGCAGAACCCTGGATATATCGTCGCCCATTGGACCAGGGAAGGGTGAACAAGGAGTGAGCCTCACGTCGCGGGTTACAAATCCCCCGTCCCGGGAATACAGAACTTCCATCACGGCACCGCACGCACTCCTTGGGCGACTCCCACAACCGTACCTGCCGTCTCACCGGCGTGCGGTAGAAGCCTGCTGAAGGGGGGCAGGCAAGTATTCGCAGCGAGGACACCGTCTGCCGGCGCACCCCGCCTACGCGCAGCACAAGCGTATCCAGCACCGAGATTAAGTGCTCTTGGCTACTCTAGTCCACCCAGCTCTCGGGCTCTCTGCACGCTCAACTAGCACGGCGGATGACGCGGGTTTTCGAAGCCACTGCGCCAGCACCAGATATGAGGAAGTCGGTTACTGGAAACGCGCCTACGCACCCCGAAGCGCAGCGGCCCATACAGGGCGAGGGCTAATACGGGAGACACGCTACGCATCGCGACTGGAGGGTTATGCTGGTGCGCATCCCCCATCCGCACATGATACTCGTGCTCCGACGCAGACTTGTGGCGAATACACATTGTTGCGGCTGGCTGCGTGAGCGGCGCAAGGTCCGTGGATGCTCAGTATATGCTCGCCTCGCCATAGCGCACTCGTCCGCCCTGACATCTTCCCCTGCCATGACGGGAGTGAGGCGGTCAGTCGTGGGGCACTACGCACACCCCGATCCACAGCAGTCCCTACAGGCCACTGGGAATTCGTGCCCGTGCTCGTCCGCATCCTTTCATTCGATCTCCGCCATCGCAACTCCCCGTCGCACGCGTGCGTTCCGAGCGGATCTGGTAGCTGCAGGTGGCGGAAAAACGGCGGCGTACCCCTGCATCTCGTCCGCCGCGACATGGTCCCCCGTCGCAAGGCGTGGGCATCAACCACGCTGCCCGCCCTCGTGGCCCCGCCTACCCGCTCCGGTGCACCTCCCCGACGTACCGCCCACACACCCGCCCCTCCCGCTCCGTCGATACACCTCCCCGGGAAGGCACATCTCGCTAGCATCACTCGGCACTCTACGTCAGGGCTATACAGCGACCAAAACAGCAACTCCATACCCTCAACTCATTGGACCTCCGTCAAATCCCCCGTTCTGAGCGTGTATAGTAGCTGCAGCGTGGCGGAAAAAAACAGCGGCCGTAGAAGCAGCGTAGTCTCCCCACATCTCAGACCGCCGCGACATCGTCCCCCGTCGCAAGGCGTAGGTATCAGCCACGCTCTGCCCGCCCTCATGGCCCCACCCACCCGCTCCGGTGCACCTCTCCGACGTACCACCCCTATCAGCCCCTCCCGCCCCTTCGATGCACCTCCCCGCGAGGGCACATCTCGCCAGCATCACCCCGCACTCCACGCTAAGCCAGGGCGAAAACGGCAGCCTGTAGAAGCAGCGTCGTCTCCCCACATCTCGCCTGCTGCGACCTCGTCCCCCGTGGCAAGGCGTGGATATCAGCCACGCTGTCCGCCATCATAGCGCCGATCCACTCCGGTGCACCTCTCCGAGTGTACCACCCCACACACCCGCCCCTCCCGCTCCATACACGCGCCCCTCCCCGTGAAGGCACATCTCGCCAGCATCACCCCGCACCGCACGCCACGCCACCCGCCAGGAGAAGGAAGAGAATCGAGAAGGAGCGACAGACGCACCATCGCAGCGCATCTGCGCCTTCTTGGGATCGAGCGGCCGCTGGATTCGAGGTGCGAGAACAGCACGAGGGGTGCGCGGACGTCTGAGGCATGGAGTTAGTATGGGCGCACGAGGACGAAGAGGACGAAGAAGACTAGGATGACGAGCGAAAGAGGATGGAAGGGGAGGGGACCACACGGCGGGCACACGCCAAAGCCGCAGGCCGGTGCCCGCGCGATGCTTCCTCTCCTCCTCTTCCATGCGCACGTCCCTAAGAGCGCCGGAGCTAGGCGCAGCACTGTCCACCACCGGCAGCCTCAGGATCGCGCTCCGCACACCGGACGACGCGTCTGCGCCATCCGAGCATCGCTGCCCGCGAGCGATGCCTCTATACGCTGAGCAGCCCAGTGCGCGCGCTGCCAGCGCTCTCCATCGCGGCCACCAGCAGCCCCGCACTCCCTCAGCGCGCGCCCGCCGAAGAAGGGAAGAGAGAGAGTCACAGAACGAGCGACGCACCACGAGTGGCAAGGCATCACCGTCTTCTTGAGCTCGAGCGGCGGCTCCGGCGGGGATTCGAGACCCGGTAAGACGACAGGGGATGAGTGGTGTCTGCGGTCGGACGTGATTAGCGAGCGCGGGAAGGACAAGGAAGAGCAAGGACCAAGGACCAAGGACGAAGGAGGCACGAAGTGAGTGGACGAGGGTAAAGCGCAGAAGGCACGACCAGTCGTACGTAGGCACCCGGCTGTGACGGGACGATGGGGACGCGTCCCTCGTGCATCTCTGCCCGCTCCCCGCACGGTGGCTCGCCTACTGTGCATGCTCCGCTCGTTGCGCGCATGATCGGAGGTCAAGCGTAAGCGCACGCGACAGCGTACGCTGCCACGTCACAGACCGTACACGTCCATCTCGTTCCCTCCCCAGCGCACGTCCCCACCACCGCGATGACGAGCACGTATCTCCTGCGACAGGCCGAGCGCTGCGCATCCACTACTGGCCAGAGTGAAAGAGGGGGACAGGGGACGATGGACGTACTCGTTCTCCCTGATTCTCGTCTGCTCGGAGATGAATGCGACATTGAGAGCTTGAGTCCCGATACGTGCGGTGACGGCTGAGGAGATGCAGCAGCCTGGTGTCCCCACCGAAGCAGCAGAGGGTAGCCGGGGCGAGGAGAGATCCTGATGGATCGTTAGCGACGAGAGTCAAAGAGCGGGAGGGGACAATGGAAGATGGAAGATGGTAGTGGGAATACAGGATCGTTCCGACGGATCCACGGCTTGATATGGAAAGCGAAAAATGGTCAAGACGTAGACGTGGACAGGCGCGGCGTGGGGAGAGAAGCGTAGGAGATAGGGACAACGAAATGAAGACTCACAGTCATTTCAGGACGCCGCCCAGATGAGACTATGAGAGAGATTCGCTGCAGCGTAAGGTCGGAGACTGTAGTATATGTCAGGATCTGGATTACCCGGAAGGACTATATAAAAAACCGAAAGAGCCAAGCAGGGGAGGCGCAGGGTGTAACCAAAATATAAGGACGAGTGGGATGAGAGATCAGGGTGACGAGGTACGAGAACCCTAAAAATGTAAATGAAGACGGATAACTCACCATTCATGCCTCGTCACAATACAATCTGACTTCGATGCGGTCCTCTTGGCTTTAAAACTGTGGTTTACAAATAAATTGCTTCGGAGCCACCACCATGGGTGTGACGCCCACAAAATGAGACTAAAACGAGGAGAGCGTCAGTTGACTGAATGTATAGAGAACAATAAAAGAAAAGAGTAGGGGATAGAAGGGATCGGTGTAGTAAGGGATGCGCAGTGAATGCTAGCAAGCTGCGAGGAGCTCAAACAGGCTCTAGATTACGACGTCGATCCATTCATCCCAAAGCGCCAATTGAAACGCCATAATTACGGGAATTTGAGCGGGAGCCAGTCAATACACACATGAATCTGGGAATCCTGTCCCCGGAACTCGCTACATGGATCTTGACAGAAAAAGAGAAGAAAAATGCTTGCCACTCATGACCGGCGTCTGTGATATGGACAAGATTCATGCTGATTTTACGGATGTAATACAGGGCCGGCGGCGACAGAACGCTAAAGGGAATGAGGGTGAACGTGTCTTCCTCAGTCTATGCAGCGACCAGAAGAATAAAGGACGGACGGTTGGTTGGTGGTCGTGGTAAAAGGCAGAAGGTGATTCAAACTCCGACCCGCATGCTCCCGGCCGGCTCTTCGTCCAGCAACTGTCATCTCGTTTTTGGTTTTTGTTCTGATTTCTGGACTTGGTCTGCCCAATGGTGAACTTGATATAACTGGTTATGAACGCGATATTTGAACCCCAACCCAGGCTTCCGTGTTCCATTCTGCCCTTCTAAACAACAGCCCGGTGATGCCTGGCGGAGGATTCAAAAGCTGTCCTGGCGGTGTCCTTAGCTTATCGAGACTGTTCTCTCCTTCCAACGCACACCTCTTCCCTTCAACCACAGCACTTTTCCACCAGCATCCATCCCAATTCTGCGTTCAAAATCATGGCTGAGATCGCCTCGGACTGGTCGGAGCGCTTCAACTGTCGGAACAGCGGGACTCGCGACCAGGTCTGGCTTCACGGGACGGCATGAGAGTAGGTATCGGCGGAGCTCATGGAAACGGGGAGAAACACGGAGGACGTCAGGGCGCATCTACGGGGCGGGGAGGTTACGCCGGAGCAGGAAACGGACTTCTTCACTGAAAGAGCCGAGTGCGTATGAACCTAACCGTTGAGCGACGACTGAAGATATGCATCTCAAGAGCCATCAAGAGGGAAGAGGAATACCATCAGAGCATTCAGAGCTACAAGAATACTTCGTGGTTCTCAACGAAGCTCAGAAAGAGGAAGGAAGTCAGGTACAAGAAACGGTTAACACAACAGTCCAATCATTCACTTAGATCGCTAAACGAGGTGAGACATTCAATGGGCAGACGGGATCCATGGGAACAGTAGTAATTTACTGTATCTTTTCATTCAAGTCACAGGGGGGCCTGACGGCGACGAACTTTGGTCGTTGTCACGCGTCACCAAGGCGGTTGACGAATATGTTTTTTGTCACGGTTTCCCCAGAAAATGGCTCCAGAGCCATGTAGAATCCGCATAAATAAACTCGGGGGTTCAGAGGCCGGAAATTGAGCAGTCAGACCCATTTTCGTCCGATTTTCCTCATGGAAGCCAAGTTTCCACCTGAAATTTGACCAAAATTAACTGAGATCAAAAGAAAATCTGCACAAGTGGCGTTATAGAGTGCACAAGTCAAATTTAGTCCGAAAATGGTCAGGAACAGATCTTTGAGGTCCCTGTATCATTTGGAAACAATATGAGGGTCCGACGAATTTTTTGTCCTTGTCACGCTTATTCTTGGGCGAATTGGTTCAACATGTCACACGTCACACCCCCTGTCGAATTGAATGAAATTATACAGTACCATTGCTGAGCCCCACTAGCCCGAATTCAGGTTCAGAACACAGCGGACATGTATACTTCACAATGGATCCATCTCACCAGTCAGGCTCTCGTCTGCCGATGTCTATGTCGCATTCCGCACGAATGGATGCCGCGGAACCCTTTGGAGAATATTCCCCGTACGACAACCCATATTAACCGAATGCGCCGAATACTAGGACGAACAATTCATCATCTTCCCCTTTGGTGGATACTCCCTCTAGACAAGGGGAATCAAATGAGATATCAACTGCGACCTTGGTATGCTGGTCCCGACGTCTCAAACGGAACGTCGACTCACTTTTCATTTAACCATATTCCCCCCTCATCACCAACGCTGGAACACCTCCTAATTATCTTCCGCCTTCCGGCGTGTTCGATGATTGATCTCACCACAGTCGTGGGCGGAAAATCCGCTGCGATTCAAACAGACCGTCTTGGAACAACTGTGTCCGACGGAAGAACGAATGCATATATGACCCCAAGCGCAGGGGCACTGATAAGCGGCCAGGGCCCGCGTGCATTCCTGCAAAAGGCGACCTGCGGACAAATCTGCGGACGAATCTTCCCACCGTCCATTGAAGCGAAAGCGCATAGTCATTGATCATCTCGATGAAAGAGAGTTGCGCACTTCGGATAGCTCGTCGTCACTGTCTGCCCCGGCAGCCAGCCAGCAAGTGGGTTCCAATATTTGCTGGCATGAGTGAAACTCACCCTCAGTTTTAGAACTCCCAACCCTCCCCACAGTCACACAGATGAGGGCCGTAGCGCTGGTTTTCGCCTGCTAAGAATCACTTGTACGAGTCACTGCGTTCAAGGCCCCCCTAGCCTCAGTCTGTAAAGGTGTGTATAGGTCTGTAAAGGAATGCCTAGGAGGCTAAACAGACTCTGTGTAGGTCTAATAGACCGACCTGATCACAATTGTGGCAAAGTGTGCGTAGTGCCTGACCAGTTGTGTATAGGTCACCTAAGCTGACCCTGTGTAGGCCAATGCAGGTACCTAAACTCATCTCTACCCAACTACGCTGGGGTCAGTCCCGTGTTTATTCAACCAAAAAATTAAATTTTCAAATGCTTCCGACTGTATTCCGAGAAGGTGAGTCTAGGAAGCTAGGCAGACCTAGCCTGATATATACATACCTTGGCAGACCTATGCACATCTACACACAGCTACACAGAACTAGACAGAGCTACGCAGAGATTGTGTAGGCCCCTAGACAGATGTGGTCTGCCCAGCTAAGCATAGGGACCTTGCCAGATGGTTAGTCTAGGGGGGCCTTGAACGCAGTGAGTGTCCACACATACAGTCAGAACCCCCTGAATCAGAATCAGAATCATATCTGACCTTAATGGCTACGCAGCAGTACTCTTAGTGTGAAATAGACGACTGCATGAGAGGGACCATTACGGAGATTTTTGTGGAGGCAATTACTACTGTACGTGAGAGGAATAAAAGGAGAAATCACGTAGGGAAAACTAAGTGCGAGGCGACAATTAAAACGCCATTACGGGAATTTGAGTCAATACATATATAATGCTGTCCCCGGAATTTGCTACGCGTATCCTCGCAGAAACTTGAAATAAGTTTGAAAATGTTTGCGCTATGGTCATGGTGAGCTTCGTGTCGATTTGGCGGATGTAATAAAGGTCGGCGCCGGCGGAAGGCTGAATGGATTGAATTTGAACGTTAATTTATTCGTCTGCGCCACGACCAGAAGAATAAAGACAGGAAGCTTGTTTGGTGGTCGTGGTAAAAGGCACAAGGCGATTCAAACTCCGACCGGCTTGCCCCCTTCGTCAGCAGCTGCGAGTGTCATCTCATTTCTGTGGTTCTGGCTTGGTCTGCCCAACGTTGAGCTTGGTCCAACTCGTTATGAACGTCATATTCGAATGTCCGTCTAGCAACTGAGATGCATCAGTCTTTGCCAGGAAACTTCAAAACCTCTGGTCCACTGGATTCTGGAAGCCCGGAACATCTAAGTCTTCTATCTGTGGACGTACAAGGCGCCTATCCAGGGCTCACTATGCACGACAATAAGCATCTGAGACGCATTTTCGCATCCGTACAGGTACATCTCATCAATTCCGAGTGAATTCCGAGTGCTTTGGCCCGCGCATTACGGAATGCGACAATTAGGTGTTTACCGCGATGCTACTCTCAATGCCACGGACTAGCCACCGCGGGGTCTAGATTTATGACTCAATTGCAAGAACGCGCTACAGCTCGAGCCCGCAGCCCTGCTTTCACATCCCGAAACGGCAAGGTTCCGTTGTCCGATCCTCCTTCTCTCTGACGACGGCTGTACTTCAGCGATACGATCGAATGAGCCGAGAGCAGCCGATTACCTGGATTTTTCTCAACCATGTGTGTCTGTATCTGGACATTCGTCGCCCAGGGAATACATCTTGCGATCTGCATTTTCCCCATAATGACTGTACGGGGGGATATACACCCCCATTCGAGGCTTGTGTTGGCCCAACGTTGAACATTTATATTTGTCAAACGTGGGTCGAAATGTCCCCAGAATGTCATTTTAACGTTTCAGAAACGTCGGTGAGAAAATGTCTCCTCAACGCCTTAAAAATATCGCACGAACATTGAAGAAAGGTAAGATATATGTAGTTGTAAATATTTTCAAGGTATGTACTACGGGTAGGCGATTGGGTTGGAGACTTTACAAGAGCCTCGTAACTGACAGAGATTCTAATTTCATGCATTGTATCTTTACGTTTACACACCACGCAGGTCGCGGCATGTCATTTCGTCGTCGTTCAGAACTTCAAGTTCTGCCGCCAGGCAAGCATCAAGTGAGCATCACCATGATGGTACCAGGGTCTAGCACTTCAGAGATGCAATTATGCTTGAGCTTACCGAGGTACTTAACCCAATGCAGGATGAGGGGCGAGAAAGTTCGATGGAATTGGAAAGCCGAAAAGATGTTAGCAGGTCCGTGCGCATCAGACCAAACAACAGCAATGTTGGTGCGCCCACAATGCTTTCTTTGTCTTTTTCGACCGCGACAGCCCCAATTGCCTTCAGTCTGCTCATTCAAACTCAAGCCGGAAACAACCCAATCGACAACCCAAGCCTTCTCAAGTACTCACAGCACGCAGGTGGTGCTTTGGCTTGGCGCTACAGCATGGGCAAGAGCAACGGACTAGCAACAGCGACATGAGCTAAGTAAAAGTTTCAGAGCTAGTCCACCGGCATCGGCAAGATCAAGGATGGGACCAACCGCCCGCCTTTCATCCTCGCCACCAACGACAACGACTTGAAGTTAATGGCCACTCGTTCAGAGATTGAGCCGCAATGCCCTCCCCCGACGAAATACAAGCCTCAGCCCCCGTCCCCATCCAGTTTCCTGTCAAATCGTGTCCGCTGTCCGTCGCAGCCGCCAGCGCTGCCAGCCGATATGTACACGCCGTCCGTTGGTTCGAGTGAATGCATCCAAATTCAACCGGCGTGGAGATGGAAATGCCAGACGCGAAGCCCGAGGCCTTGGACAAGATTGAAAAACCTTCGCTGCAAGATCGTATCTCTTTCTGGAGTGTTAACCATCAAGTACTCAACGCTCGCTCAAGGAGCTCTGTAGTCTCAAGCTAATCACAAACCGTTTCAAATTGTGATCTGAGCTTCGGTCACTGGTATCCGACCTCCACTCTCTGTACAACCTCGCAGCCAACCCTCAACTCGACCTGTTCCCAGTCCCTCCAGATCTGTCTTGCGACATCTGCTGCCCAGCCAGTTGCCCCGGACCCCCTCTGGATGCATTTTCGCTGACACAAGAACGTGGGGCGATGCTTGTTCGCAGCAATGCAGCGCACCACGCGCGACCCTCCGCCCTAGCGTCCTCGCCAGTGCCGGTGTCCGCGTACCTGTTTTGGAGGGGCGCGTCTAGGGCGCGCATAGATACGATTTGGGATCGGTTTGTGCAGGAGGTTGTTTATTTAATACATCTATTCCATGCTATAGATCGTCGTGAATGCATCGTTGAAACGCAGCTAAGTGCGATAAGAAAATGAATAAATAAAGCCTGCGGGACCAATTGCACAAAACGTTGGGTAAAGATTCCAAAGATGTTAGCCAAAACATCTCGGAAACGTGACGTTGTGGAAGCCTCCGGGGATTTGACGATTTTTATTTGAGTGATGTTTTGGCAACATCCAGCGAACGTTGTGGCCACTATTTATAAACATTTCGGCCGAAACCTCCTATAAACATTCCTCCCGAACGGCGGTGTAACAGGAGGCATAAATGAAGGAGGTGAGTATTTTTTCTTTTTCCGCATTAATTATCCCAGTGCGAGCCTTCATCCTTGACCAGAGTCTGCGGACACCTCAAATCCTGACAATCAGCAATGGATTGGTCCACCGCCTTATCTTTACCCTAGAAGTTAGGGTACTGTTGTTTCGCGGCGATCCCGAACCTGAGGTTGACCGTTGCTATGCGTGGTCACTTAAAAGGCTCCTCCGTCGAGTTGAATTTCGCATCTTCAGGCTTGACGCCATGCTGGGTATGCTTGTGTTCGCATTTGCCCTCTCGCTTTCACTTTCAGTCTCTGCTCAACCTCAGGTGCATTATTATTGGCCTCGAGCGAATGTGACCATGTTGATTTTCATGATTTTCGAAGCCAGTGACAATCCGAGTGGGAGGCGCCAGTTCCAGCCCTGGCGGCATCACGCAGTTCATACCCAATGTCGCTGTCGTCCCGGTTGGCACCGTTGTCAGCTTCCAGTTCACCGGATCGTGAGTGCTCCAAGAGTGCTCGCCTCCGCCTTATATCTCAATACCGGCCTTACTCATCCTTCGTGATCAGCCCTGGTAACCACAGTGTTACGCAATCCTCCTTTGGGCAGCCCATGCGAGCCGCTGGCCGGCGGCTTCGATTCAGGCTGGGTCTCCGTCCCCGAGAGCCTTTCCCCACCCCCAGAGTGGAATCTCACGATCACTGACGACTCGAAGCGTGGGTTTCTTGTGTACAGCGATCCCTTCTACATCTGACTTCCATTCCCATTTCCAGCGATCTGGTTTTATTGCAAACAGCTCCTGAAGGTTCCGCACTGTAACACAGGTATGTGGCCAATTCGATTCCTACTTGGGATGATTTTGTATTATGCAGGAATGGTCGGTGTAATCAACGTGCAAACATCAGACCAGACATTCGCAACGTTTCAGGCCGGGGCGATGAACGCTACGAACGTCCCGCCCTGGGTACGTCTCGCGGGATTGCCTGCACATGAAATACCAACTTACCCTCCCCTGCAAGCCGAAGGCGGCTTTGTCGGCATCGGGGCCTCCGCGACGGGCGCCCCGATCCTCCCCAGCGGCGCAGCTTACGTTAATCCCAACCTCGCTGCCACGCAGCCCGTTACTGTTTTCGTCACCGCCACAGTCGACGGGGCTTTAACCACTGGGACGGCGCTGACCAGTGCGGCGCACGCAATGCGGATGGATTTGCGCGCGCTGATCACGGTTATCGTGGTGGGTATTGTGGTGTGCATGATATCAGTGATGATGGGGTGAAAGCCAGAAATGAATTCACCTCGTTCGGAATAATTGGATACCCCGGTGGGTTGATGATTGGTGTATTTTCGCTTCATGTATTTTTTGACGGACAAGTTTTGTAGCTCGTACTGTACTTGTGTATGATACGTGTAGATTCATGCGATTTTGGGCCTTGTCTAACGGAGAATCGGTAGCATGGATTGATAGCGGCCAATGATAGTTCGATTGGGGAATTTGGACGGACTCCCGTTTTTTTTTACTGTCCAAGATGCAGGCAACATCGAAGCCGGCGAAATGTCAGGCAGCGCACAAGCATTTGGTATTTGTGCCTTTCGTTCAGATCATGTGTCCCGGTGGTTCAATGCCTGTCCTGTCGTGAAAGTTTCAAAGGTTGCGCGAGTTTTTCCGACAGCGTTGACATTCTCGGGAACAGTAAGCCACTAATACTGTATCTTTTCGTTCAATTCGTCGGTCACGCGTCACAGGGGGGCCTGACGGCGACGAACTTTGGTCGCTGTCACGCGTCACCAAGGTGGTTGACGAATATGTTTTTTGTCACGGTTTCCCCAGAAAATGGCTACAGAGCCATATAGAATCCGCAAAAATAATCTTGGGGATTCAGAGGCTGAAATTGAGCAGTCAGACCCATTTTCGTCCGATTTTCCTCGGGGAAGCCAAGTTTCCACCGAAATTTGACCAAAATCAACTGAGATCAAAAAAAAATCTGCACAAGTGGCGTTGTAGAGTGCAGAAGTCAAAATTGGTCCGAAAATGGTTAGGAACAGATCTCTGAGGTCCCTTTATCATTTGGAAACAATACGAGGGTCCGATGAATTTTTGTCCTTGTCACGCTCATTCTCGGGCATTGACGAGGCGACGAATTGGTTCAACATGTCACACGTCACACCCCCTGTCGAATTGAATGAAATTATACAGTAGACTGGCAGTAAGCCATCTACAGGTATTCGAGAATCATGAACACAGACCAGTCTTGCACACAGAGCAGCGACTTTTAGCAGGTTTCATGCTGAAGCATCGAGCTTGTGTTTGAGACATTGGACTCGAACTGAGTTATGGGAGATTCGCAAGGTCAATCCTCGGCTTGGTTGCGCTTGTTATGATGGCAAGTTAACTGAGTTACATAATGGCACTCATTGCTGAACCTTTAGGTTTGGCTACCCAGGGGAACATGGATTTCGGCCACTTTTGCTACATGTACAAACAAAGATTTAGTCATGCAAGATTGGTCACACAGAAATAAAATCTAAAGAAAATGGGGTAAGACGTAGAAATAAATCACATTGCCAGGATATATTTTTGAACTTAGGTCTGAATCCTCGGGTGCAAGCCCATTTCATCCCTGGAACCCAAGATATACCTTGAGCGCGGTGACCACCGCGGTTGTCTGTCGGTTACCTAGCACGTGACTCAATCCCCGCCAAGAAAGGAGCCCCGTATATTCTGTGGTTACCTCGCCCCGACCCTTACCATTTAAGGATAATTACCTCTTCTGTATGTGTTCGTTCGGGCACATTGAACACATTTTGGTATCCAATTGACAGCTGGCCTAATTGAACACTGCCATTGGACATGGTCTCGCAGGTCAACTATTCCAAGATAAGGACTATCATATTGAACATGTTCATTGAACACATGTCAATGAGACACCCGCAATGTGTTCAATCAAACACTCATTTTTATCTCCAAACACATATTCAATGATCGTCAATTGAGGTTGGCTTCAATGCACAATCGTACACTCGTGATCAAACATGTTCAATTGAGTTATCAAACACGTTCAATTGATAATGTTCAGTGGGACATACACAGAACCGATTAAACATGCACAATTTGAGATATCTTTGATCATGGCTCCACCAGCGAATTGAGACAAAGGAGACTTCTGTCTCATTTAATTGCAGCCCTCTTGCCGCCTCCATGTCATCCATCACTGAGCGCCAGTACTCTGCTGCAGATTTGTAGAAATTCAGCTCAAACCACTTGCAACACAGCACTGATTATATTTCCAGAGAGGCTAAGACCAAGAAAGAGTTGGCCGGTATCATTCAGGGTCAGATCCAGAAGTGGCCTGAGCCGAACTTCAATGCCTCAAAAATCAAGAAGGATGTGATGATACAGAAAATGTTGAAGAATGGATTTACCATGGAAGTTCAAACCGCGGTTGTACCCGCTCAAGGGCCAGGTGAGTACTGAAAAATGGATAGAGGAAGTTCTGACACATTTCCTTAGACCCTCCGAGTCCCGAGACACATCCTACTTCTGAGAGGCACTCAAACAGTCCCCTGCCGAATAATCCTCGCCCCGTTGATCTATTGCTCGAGGATATGCGCGTGGAGCCCCCGAATAAATTTATCCAGGATGTATTGCTGTCGTCTTACGGTGATTTAGCCACGGGAGAATGGATAGTTAGCAGCAATGAGGTTCTAGCTGCTTTGCAAAAATCCCCGTCCTCACTGGATGGTTTGTGCATTTCCGTACTTGGGTTGCGCGCGCTAAACATTGCTAGGACCCGTAAAACTTAGTTTCGATGATGCCAAAAACCCCGGCTGGAAGCGCTATTTTGTGAAGGTATCAGGCCTCGAAAATCTGGAGAATGCCTCAACCTCTCCTGCCCAACTCACAGTCTCTGAAGACTCGAGACTCAAATTATTTGTTGAACATTCGGGAGTGAGCAATGTTGTGTTTTTTGAGGCTACGACTAACGTGTTTTCAAGCCCGTAAATATTCTCAAGCGTGAAAGGTCTGCCTCCGAAGATGACGGGAAGATATCTGGATCAAGTGCAATCGCCCCACCAAGAAACGAAGCTCCCATCCAGACCAAGAGGATGTCACATGGCTTAAAACTCAATTGTCTAAACGTCCTGGCTACAACGAGTTCCAGAAGAACCAAGGCAAGAAATTAACTAACAAGGAACGAGTCAGCTTCTGGCGCTTCGCAGCCGCATTTGCTGCCATGCATTTCAATAAAACTTCCGGTGCGGAGGTAAGTTCCATGACTTTGGAATTTTACGTGTGTCTGATTCATCTACGCAGGGGAGACTTGCGGTCACAGTCAAAAAGTTTCGATTGAAAGTGCTCTGGTGATGTCAGCTACGGCTCTGGCGGAGGCAGAGAAGATGACAAAAATCCTGGAAACTTTTGGCGAAGGTGGCGAGAAATGTGCCAAAGAAGTGACAGACCGTGCTTCCGGGGAGATAACCGAAGGACGCGCTTTCATTCAATTTCTAGAGAGCTGGAATAAGTCTCATTGAGATAGGTAGAATGTACGGGTACATAGATATATTCAAGTAAATGCATTAGCTACGATGAGAACTGCATTAATACCAGACAACTCCCCTGGAGCCGGCGTCTTTTGAAGGTACTCACAGAATTTTCGTGGCGGATGCGATGGGTTGTCGTATTTGGCTTCTAGAAAGCGAATCGCCAATGGGACATTCCAGTTTGGCTTCTTGACGAGCGCTTCCACCAACTGAATCACCTTCTTACGCCGTCCCATCTCCGTCTTCAGTCCCGAGTTATTCCTGCGCCATCTCGCACCCCAGGTATCTTCCAAGTCTCGAACGGGGAGAAATCCATTGAGACCGGAGGTGTATTCCGTCCATATATCCGTCACTTTCGAAGGTGTCTGGAAAGTGTAGAAGGGAAGATACGAGTTCGCATCTCTCCCAGATGTGATCCATTCCCATTGGTGACGTCGAATGCGAGCATCGCCCCACTTTTCGGCGAGTTTGGCCCATGCCGCGAGCTGATTCCCCTTGATCTCGATCCCTCCGACGACTATATTGGTTTCTGAGAGTGGGGAGGAGGCAATCACTGCGTTCAGTGGGGTCGTCTGCACGAGCGATGTGCGACCCCCGTCCGCAGAGATCTGCAGACTTGGACGTCGGCACACCATGCCGACCCACCCCAAAGTCTGTAGACGTAATTAGGCCATCCATTCCTCGTCTCAACGCCTATCTGGGGGCCCTGGGGCATGCGGAAGGCATCATTAATTGACAGGGCGATCTCGTTGCGGACCCACAACTCAAAAGACACAGCATTTCTTTCTAAATCAGGAGAAAACTCCGAAATGCACAGCGCAAAAACGAGGTGCAACATTGAGAAATAATGTAGCTTAGTTCTAATACACACATTCTATTTTTTCTGCGGTATCCTGGGTGAAGTTGAGTGTGCGAAACACAGAGACAACGCGGAGACCTGCCCAAATCTGGACCCACATCACCACGTTCCAGGCCATGTACGACAATGTACGTTACCGTTGTCAGGGAGCCTTCAGGGACGGTATGTGGTAAATGGGGAAGAAACGGGAGTAGCGTACGACGGGTCTGATGACCTGTGCGGACGGGGGTAGGCACGCCTCTGCAGACGTACGTCGGCGGGGCATCGACCCGTGTCTGGCGGATTCTGCCGATCAGGCGTCGGCAGGCCGTGTTTCCCAGGGTCTGCACGGGTCAGCCCATGTCTCGCAAGCTGTGTAGACGGGGTCCCTGAACGCAGTGAATGGAAGGAGATTCGATGACAGGTTGGAGCAGAATGGGTGGACCAGGGCAAAAGTCAGAGGGAGAATGGAACACATCGTCGTGCATGGTTTTTGAATTGAAATGGATGGGGTAAAGTGGCGACTGGGACGTCGAAGCCGTCGAGCTCGAGGATGGAAGGGACAGGGATGAAATCTGGGAGAATTGAGATGGGTATACGGACGATGCACCGGTTGGAACAGACAGTGGAGGTGGCGGGGTTGCCGTTGAATGTCCAGGGAATTGCGATGGATACATGCATTTTCGATCAATCGAGGGTGGTGGAGGGATGAAAGACGACGTAGGGGGTGGTGGTACGACTACCAATAGTGAGGATTGGATTGACAGGAGAATGAGACGAATAAACATACCAATCTCCCCTCGCGTGCGAGACTTCTTACCCATCATTGTGTGCCGAAGAAGATTTGACATTGCACCGAGTTTCTGGTCCAGCCCTTGTATACGTGCTTTGCTAGCATCCTGCTCCCGCTTTTGTTCGAGCGACAAGTGACTAACGGCGCCTAGGAATGTATCTGCAATGGTTCGAGGTAGATTTGCGAGTGCCAACTTCGCTTGCTGATCTACCTCCCGGATGCGCCTCGAGGACTGCGCTGCGAAGTGCTTGAAGCAAGGTGAATTGAACGGGGGATATTGGAAGATGGGACAGGAAGGATATTTGGTGAAAAGAATGGCGAAGTCCTGGATGATCACCGTTCGGAAGTAAACCATCAATCGCAGGAAATGCATAAGCGCAATATCCTTGGTCATACGGTTTTTGATTTCGCGTGCTTCACGCTGGAATTGTTCGTTTTCAACCCAGGGGAAGAGAGCAGACATTAATTCCGCTGGAGGCACTGGTCACTGCGGGTTCAGTATAATATCTTTCGCAAACAAGCGCCGCGTCACTCACACAGAGAGTCCCGAGCCAAAAAATGTGCTTCGGGACGTTGAGCATCGAACATAGCTGCACCAAGCATAGCGTCCACAGGGAGCGCACGGTCGTAGCAGGGACGAAAGGATCCCGATTCGCTCCATCCGCCAAGAGCTTTCGCACCTTCGACACTGGCTCCATGTTCGCGGGACACCTTGACAGCATACCCACGGCCACCGTGTGTTACCTTCGAGACGGAGATATTGTTCTTGGCATAGATTAAATTTATGCGATCTCGGTGGTCTGAATAACGGGTAATTAATTTCGTGCCCAGTTCAAAGTGTTCTCACTCACTATCGTAGGTCATTGGCTTGTGCGCCTGCTTCGAATGACTGAAGACGTGATATTCATACCATTCTCGGCGTCCAAATGGCCCGTAGCTCGCGTCCGTGAAGTCAGGCGTAAAATCGGGCACCGCGCAGTTGAGCACATGAAACCAAACAAAAAATTGTGTTGCAATTGCGCCGACTGGACACAATTCAACGTAGCGATGACGAAAGGCACCATATTCTTCGATACGCCCGTTCTGGTTGTGTTTGGCGTTATCAGCGATTAATGTAAGAGCCTATGGTGAGGGTATTGGTAAAACGAAACGGTTCAGTGATGTGTTGAAGAGAGATATGTACCGGAATTTTAGCATCTAATCCTTTGGCCAGGATGGGGACTTCAAACAGAAATTGATCCGACCAGAGGAGCGAGCGAGAGCTATCACCCCGGAATGCCACCGAGGTCGAAGTAAGAAGCATAGCTCGATCGCGTACATCCACAAATATTCCGTTAGGACCACGAGAGTCAGTGAGACATGAAACGGAGCATTTCAAGAGCTCCTCGAACGTATATGTGTCTGTTAAAAAACAGGCTAAGTATCCGCGTACCTGGTCCAAAATTGCACTCACCAGCAGAGGAGCCCTTGGCCTTGAGGGAATGAGCCATTTTCACGCGCTCTGGCTCTTTGTGAGATGCAGCGGATTCGAATGCCTTGATACGAGGGTCAGTCCGAAGCCCAATTTGCGCCTCGGGGATATTTTTGTAGAGATGCTGATTGTTGAGCCGCCAATGTTCCATTGCGGAGATGGCCTGTTTGAGACCAGAGACACCCACTGATGACGTTTCAGATTCGTCGGCATTGTCGTCGGCGTCCTTTCGCTTCCTCTTTTTCTGGGGATTTGTGATAAGTACGTAGACACACGACATAGCCTAGTAATAAATGAAACCTACCTGCGGACGCGTCGATTCGTAACGTAGGAATATTACGGCCTTCCCTACAGTAATGGGCAATGCAGGGAGTGGGGCCAGACCTTTTTGGGGATCACCGATGGCGTAGGTCGTTGTTGCCCAATACGTTTGATAGTGCTCGATATGCCGAGCATAAGCATTTTTGGTTTGTTTATCATCTTGCTCTTTTTCGCGCACGGCCTTGGTAATTTGGTGGGCGGCGGCATCGAGCGCGAGCATGGCAGCAGCAGGATCTAGTCCAGCCGTCGAGATTGGGGGTGGGCAGGATTTTTCGGCAATGGGGTCGGCGTCAACGACGATGCCATCGGAGTTGTATCTATATGGGGAATCTGGAAGCACTGGGATGGTACGCGTCGTCGGTGGGGAGGGATGGAGGGCAGAATCAAGTCGCAGTCGCTTGCGATGCAGAGGAGATGCAGGCGACGCGTGATTAATAAAACGGAGTGGCCGTGGCGGGCTGACTTCCATTTCTGAAGCTGCATATAAATCAATGCAAACTCAAACTCGCAATAATGACCCGAACAACACATACCGGACGCGTTATTGACGTGTCACACGTGTCGCTGATAGCGCTAAAGGGTCCTAGGTAGATCTGGGAGCACAAATATCTTGTAGAGGCAATAGCGCGATCCGAGTGTTTTTTCCGACAGGCAGAATGACACGACAAGGATAGCTTTCAAGGAGAGAGACTCATGGTTATCATGGGTCGGATGAACATGAAAGGGAAGGCTCACACCTTGGCTTCCAAGCTGGCCACAGTCCAGATAGTCCAGATAGTACGAGGGACGACACCAGACGGCACGAGTTTGGAGGCAAAAGACCGTGATCGTGTTTGTGACTCGGGAATGAAAATTTTACGGGATCTTCACGTTGTGTGACCCCGAGATCAAGTAGGACAACGCGTCCGGGTATTTCGAGCACGAAAACTTTGAAATTTCAGGCTAAGCGAGCGCGGCGCGAGTGTAGCGAGCGTAGCGAGTGATGTGATTAGGTGAAATGTAAGGTAATAGCGCAGGTATTCCTCCCTCCTCGGTGTCAGAGCATGCAGCAGAGATGTTCTAGTAGCCAGGAACAGCAGAGCAGCGTCCTCTTTGCAGCCAGCCAGATGCGACGGACGCGTTGGCGTCGGATAGCTGCCTTAGGCGGAGAAGATGATGGGCGGTCAGTGGGAAAAGAACCCCTCATGGCGGTGCTGATCGGATCCCCCCTGTCCCCGGCCCGCTCTTATCTTATCTCCCGGTTACCCCGGCGTATTTCGTATACACAGGCAGGTTACCTCGGCTAGCTTACGCGGAGGTAACCAGCGAGGTAACCTAGGGGCGCGGTTACCCCGGCGTATACTCTATATAAATGTGAACTTGGACCAGCATCTAGCCCTCGCTGCAAATTCCCGGTATCATGATCCTAGCTATGCTCAGTCCGTGTATTTTTCAAAAGATGAAATACTCAACTTGTCCAGTGTACTCCTGACTATTATCATCATCATTGCAGAACATATCTGCTGTGCTGCTACTTTCTCCGAGGGAATCAATGGCTTCCTTGTGGCTCTGTGCATCGCTATCATCTTCGGGTAGTAAATCCGAGTCTTCTGAATCATCTAGTTCTGAGGGATCTGAGCAGACACTGGTCGTCGAATTATTATGGCAGTCCAAATCCGCCAAGGGATAGTCAGGTGTGTCGTGATTTTCTTGGGTTTTATGTTCCCTGTTTCAGCGAATGATCAATTCCCTCCTCGTCAGATTTTCAATTGTCTCACCCATCGACAACAACATTCAACTCTGCATTGTGATAACTAGTTGGGAGGAGATCTTCAAAGGTGCTAACTGCAAATGCAGAAGCATTTGGAAGAAGCTCTGCAGAGCGAGGCCTGGATGACATTCATTTATGGCGGATACCGAGGGGATTTGATTGTACTCACCATCGTAATAGCTGCAGAAATTCACGGAAATTTTCGAACCAAAGTTTCAAGGGCCAATCTTCACGATCAAGTTTCCCCAAACACCTCGAAAGACCGACGAGAGTAGTCGTGGCAAGAAAGTCAACACCAGCATCGTCGAATGGTGCCTCAGATTCCTGCGTGGGACCAAGTACCAGAATGTCGACCCCGATGTCCCTGAGCACTTGGCTCATGAAACGACACAACTTGTTGGCAACATCAGAGTGGGTACTTCCCGTATCAGCCCAAAAACCGGGCAAGTCAAGAATCCCCCCGAGGTACCGTATGCAGAGGGCCCTGGAAAATGGTGAAGGTCCACTGCAATGCTGAAATCAGAATGTATTCAAATAGACGACTTGTCACTCACGAGCACTCATATTCAACTAATAAGCACTCAATCACACTCAGTCCCCCGGCCTCACAGGTGGTGAGCAGCACGAGACTACTCTTCTCCAATATTGTTGAGATTGTCGTTTCAGCCAAGCAGGTTGCAGCCAATAGCTGCCAAAACTTCCGCTCGTCATCCGGTGGTTCATTGGCACGGTTCCACACCAAAAAAATATCTTCTGTTGAGGTCGCCCCTCCCAGATACTTCGCCTGGAGACATATAGCCCGGAGTCCCGGGAAATGAGTGACAATCTCCACAACATCCTTGAAGGCCTGATACTGGGTATTTGCAGATTCGGTTCTGAGTACTGCGGTTAGATTCAATTTTCACATCATATGAAATACACACGGAAGTGTATATCTGATCAGCTTCCGGCACGATATTTCCAGCTCTGGTCGGGTGGAGGTGCGCAGCAGGTCCAGCTGAAGAACCCGTTCTTCACCGTCTCCGAAGTAAGATTTGATCTTCTGGGTCACGACGTGCGGACCCAGCCCCAAGCTGTGGGCAGCGCGGTTGACCTGTGTCTCAAGGACCTTGCCCAAAGATGTGTAAACCCGATCCAAGGTCCGCCCAGGGGAGAGAGACAGCAGGCCACTGAGCATGATGGCCCTTCTTCCGCCATCGGGACAATCTTCCTCTATTTTCGCAACTGCTGGGTTGGACTGAGGGTCCCAAGGGACAAGTGCATCGGAGATATGAATCGAGGTCATTCACGATCAGAGGAGGCGACTGGGATGGCGTTGGGAGCAGGGAAGAGCTGCGAGTGGCGGCGCTTAAAGGCACAGCTCAGATTCACAGCCTGTCATACAACCTGTTACAGCAATTTATCCCTTAATAGCCTTTTACTGCTCCCGAGAATTCAAATATGGAACGAGCTGTGATGCGCGGTGTTGAATGTGTTCCAGTACAATCCATAGGCTGAATTTACTGAAACGTGCGACTCAACCACCTTATCAGCATTAAAGTGGAGCGCTTAATTTATGGAGCTGCAAATATTGTATGCTGCCGTCCCTCGTTCGAGTGGCGCCCAGTCCACGGCCTAGGAAGTTCGGGTTTTATTTATTTTATCTGCGTGCGAAGACAATGGGTATGATCCAATTCTAACCCGTTGAGCAACTATTCTTCTGTCACGTTGTCGACCTCTTAATCTTTCAACAGCAATTGTTTATCGAAGTCAAGCTTTAACACCGTCTGGCCTCCTGCTAGAGCAGGCCAGCTGCAAAATCTGGCTATATTATTAAGAGATCGCTATTGGAGACTAGGAGACCTGAAGGACCTTGAGGCTGCAATGCAGACAACTCAGGAGGTTATGCAATTGACACAGGGGGCAAGTCCCATGGCTTATTTCAAAATTACTTGTATGTGGCTTGTGTGGCTTATATGCGGTTTATGAACTCCTTAGGCTGACGTGACCATGATAATGTATGAATGAAGAATGATTGCTGGGAACGGGAGAAATCCCTGCCGCCAATGGGACGACAGGGATGACCGGCGGATGGCTTCACCAAGGCTGAGGGATTGGCGGTAGCGCTGATACCCAAACACTAGGAGCAGGGCGACGCAGCTGGGATACCGCCAGCCTGAAGCCGAGCTCCCCGATCTAGGCACCCATGTGCCGCGTTCGGCGAGAAGGCAATATTAATGTACGCTGGACAAGTTATAAGGAGTAAATCAACAACAAGGAAGGTATCACGTAGCTTCGATTGTAACACATGTGGCCAAGCAGAAATATAATAAGAGACAGAACGCGAAACCTGTCCTCTGCAGTATTGCATGGGGGTCCGCTGGGCACTTATCATGTGTTATTCACGAGATGTGTGCATTATTTGCGTGAGGGTGTGGGTTATTCTCATGGCAGGCGCGGAGCGCTGGGCCCGGGGTGCACATGGTCCTCGGTAGGAAGGGATACCTGGCAAACAAATAATGAGAAACCATATAAAAATTATAACGCACCGGATGCGATGGAAGGCATTGGTGTTTGTCGCTTTGTTTGCATTATGAGCAGGTCCAGTTCGAAATGGTCTTCTAGGTAGGTGCAAGCCCCACGTCAGCGGTCGCTCGAAGGAAATTTTTTAGTAAGGGAATCGAGCAAAACAAGGAAAGGAACTCAATTGATAATTACAAATCTCTATAAGGTTGCACTGAGTGTGCCAGGGTGCGTTGATTCGCGTGAAGCACTGAATGTGCGGTGTGTGTTATTCGCGTGAAGATGCGCTGAGCGCTTATGGTGCGTTATTCGCGTGAGGGTGCGCTAAGCGCTTGGGGGTGCGTTATTCGCGTGAAGATGCGCTGAGCGCTTATGGTGCGTTATTCGCGTGAGGGTGCGCTGAGCGCTTGGGGGTGCGTTATTCGCGTGAGGGGTGCGTTATTCGCGTGAAGGTGCGCTGAGCGCTTATGGTGCGTTATTCGCATGAGGGTGCGTGATTCGCGTGGATGTAGGTTCTGCATTTGTTGTAAAAGGTATATGTATTCAGCATGAGGAAGATTATGATAGGCATGAGTCAATGATGAACGAAACGAGCTCAGGGAACGCTGAGTACCATCGAATACGAACTGCAGAGAGAAAGGGGGACATGAGTACAGTCCAGGGCAGAGAAACGGCGACGCAGCTGGTTCCAAGTGCCCTTTGTACTAATTCAGCTTGCATCACAGTGATCCCTCCGCAGGGCCTATCCATTGACCTCGTTGGAACAGCGGCGGCAGGTGGACAATCTGGGACTGAGATTTCCGCAAGTAGGTGCCATTTGGCTCCGGCGCTTCTCATGGAGCTCAGCCGAGATACCCAGCCCCTAGGAGAAGACGACGCATCAGGCTGAGGTCCTCAGGGAAGCCTACGAGAAGAATGAGCAGAGAATGGAAAGAAGGAAATGAAATGAAATGAAATCCAAATCGAAGGATGTCCGAGCTGGAGGCGAAGGCGAGGGACTCCGGACGGCGCTGATGATGGAGGAGAGCAGAAAGATCTGCTCACATCAGCAAGCCGTCGATCATAAACATCATTCTAGGCCCAACGATCGTGCCTCACGAGGGCATAGAAACTCACTTATCTTGTTCCTAGATTAGATAGCGATAAGACTTGATGGATTGATGTCAGCACCTATGGAGGAGGAGGAGGAGGATATATTATACTGACGTGGTCCCACAATTGGAACAGCCAGTTTACTACGTATGACATCGTAACTTATACAGGCTAAAAGTTACCCATCAATACATAGAATGCGGAAAGGCGCGGAAAGGCCCGATACATGGCAGTGAAGGAAATAAAGAAAATAAATTGTAATAAAATTGCCTAGAGTTGCCACCAATCTGGCTTACTTCAGCATAGTATCCAGATCCCTTCTAGTATACTCAATCAGACATCTTCTCCCCTTCAATATTTGGACCTGAAGCAATGATTTATTTCAAAATTTTCTAGCTGCTCGGAGTTAGTATCGGTCCAGAGGTTTCAGACGAAACAATAAAATAGTGTGAGGTTTCCGATACCACTCCGCTGATTGCCGGCGGAGTTTGTCTCGGATCGTACGGCAAACCTTCCTATTTCGGTGATGCTCATCATTTTGCTCAATGTGCTCTCCTACATGGGTACGATGGATTGAGGGCTAGTAAATCAAAGTCAGTGGGCCAACTGGCCCATTTCTGCTCACTCCTCAAGCCAAGAATTGTTTCGTTTCTGGCCTGCCGGTGTGCCTCTTGATGTGAGAAAAGTCATACTGTATTATCAGGTGCAACAGAAAGTGTGAATGGGTGAAAATAGATAAGGAACAAAAGTTCGATTTGCTTGTATTTGGAGGTGCTGAAATATTGGCCGGCACTGGAGGGAGAAAGCACAAACACATACTAAACACCTTTGGGCCAGAGTGTGAGCACAGCCACACAGATCTGAACCCGCATTTAAAACTCCGCCGGTATCCGATACTGGTATCGGACACTGCCATCAGTATCAAGCCAGCTCTTTCAGCCGGATGACCTGCCAATGACCAATTTATCTCATCAACCCTTATCGCTATCTGATCTAGGGACAAGATAAGCTGCGCATAAGCCACGCATAAGCCGCGCACAAGCTACGCTGGCTTATTTAGAAATAAGCCACGGGACTTGCCCCCTGTGTTAGCTGTCGCCCGTTCACTGCGCCGCGTCGTGCTGTCAGGCTGGGGTTCCCATACTTTCCAAGTACTTTCATTCTGGCTCTCTCCGAGTCTTCTTGGTGTCGGCGTTCTGCTGCACTGTTTGATGCCGAGGGACTCAGAGACTCTTTTAGCTTTCAAGTCTCGGCATCTCCAGTGCGGTGGTGCCATTGCCATGATGTCTCGCAACTCCTCCAACTGAAATGGGCTCACTGTCAAGGATGACGGAGTCGGCGGTAATTTCTTCTCATTTAACCGTCTTTTGAGAAGTACAACTCAAGGACTCAGTACTCGGCCAGCAAGTTCATAACGGCCTTGGTTACCGTATTTCTGATCGAACGTGGTCGCGAGCAGCCTCAGTCAATGGAACTGTGGTGTGTTCTGATTTTTTCTCAGTTCAACTCACCCACCTCAGAAACGAATACTAGGGCGTAGTGAAAGACACGAGCTTTCTTGCGAAGCCGTTTATGAAACTTCACATCCGGGGTTCGACTCCCCGCGTCCGATATAGGCTTGGCGCATGCTAATTTTTGTTTTGGTTATTCCATGTCCGACCGGACGAATTTTGGCGCAACGGAGGGCTAATAACCCAACATTGTTGAGGTACTACTAGGACTTTCTGCGAGAATCTAGTGGTCTGTCCTTCCATCTGATCACCCCCATCTTACCTCACAACCTTACAAAGCAAAACTGGGCATGTTGTACGGCACACCGCGAGCCTTGTTACCCGACAATCACTTTGCAGTTCACAGGCCGGGGCTCGACTCCCCGCGTCCGAATATATCGGTAGGCTTTTTTCTTTCTTTCTTTTTTCTTTTTTCGCACCCACATTCCGTTGGTATGTCACAATGTATTCCAGATGTGTTGACTCCGTTCTTCATGATCAAGTTTACTTCCTGCCTCTGGTCATATTACTGAACTTCCCAACGAATAAACAATCCAAGAAACCGGATGCGGTGCAAGTAACAAGATTAGCTGTCCGGGCTTGAATCTCCGTGACCGAATGAAAAGCCGTGTTTTTTTCCCGTAGGGCTCAAATTTTATGATCGATTCCGGTACTATTCACTCCTCTGATGCCTTATTGTTTACGGTTACCATTAACAACTCGGGTGAAAATCGCGAACCACCTTCCAACTAATCTTCGGCGAGTTTCGTCTTCCTCCTTGTCTTCCAATTTTCTGGTTCCGCACGCTGCACGCAGCTCACACAGCAATTTACTAGACAAGGAATCGGACGGTGTGTCCAGATACCTCGAGCACGGGATGTAGCTCGTGGTTGGTGGTTGCGAACTTGCGATTCCAATTCCCGGAACAGCTCGGATCAATTTATCTTGAGTGACCTTCCTCTCTTCTCTCTATTTTAACTGAGTTAAGTCAGTGCCAGGAATCCAGTGATGAACGGCAGACGCAAGCTTGAAATTCTCCAGAAGATATTTGGGAAGATATCTGGTTCACGTCCTCGCATCCGAAATGAATATTGAAGGGCTTTTTGGTTCATGTAACATGTAGGCCCGCAGCATGGCGATACAATTGAGACGGTGGCTATGTTTCCTTTCTGTTTCAACACATTCTTGCTGACGAACCTTTACGTCGGGTAAGACAGACAAAATACTCGGGCGTGGTGCATCGAAGACATCGTGACTCGGCTTCGTATCTGGACATCTGCGGTTCGTCTCCATTCGTACCAATAGAGCGTCGGTCCGGAGCTTTTTTTACCGCGGCCGGCCCCATTTCTGTTGACACTGGAATTTTCTACGCGTAAGCATCGTTCTGTAATGCTCGGTCTTTTCCTCTCTTTCGTCCTTCTATTTTTATTGAACCTCACCTAGGTATCAATTGACAAGATCACCGAATGTAGGCTACAATACGCCACGATATTCCTCCAAAATTTACCATATGAAGGACCTCGAGTCCGGGCGTCCAAACTTGGGTCGGATCAGCTTCTTTTCAACGGCCGGTCTTCAATCAAGTATTGTTCACTCAACTATTTCATGCTCGTAAAACGAACGCGCATGTGAGTTTCTGAGGGCTGGTTGAGGTATTCTGACTTGCTAACTTCAACCAGCAATTCGCGCTGGAAACGCTCGGACATGGTGTTCGCAATTTCCTTCCTATAAATTTGTGGGAAAGCCCGCAAATTGCGGGTTTCCCCACGTCCGAAGGTCCTTATTGGACAAAAGCATTTTTCTTCATTTGAGCTCGTTGCTTTTCATGAGATCTTGCAAGATATTTCAAGATTTCAAACTTTTATTGAGATCTCTTAAGATCTACCAAGATCTTTCGAGAACTTGAAAGACGTGGTTTTTTGCATCTGGTGGACCGCGCGAGACCCCGGAAGATATTCAAAGATCTTTCCGTACTTTTTCCACGAAGATCTTTGAAGAAATCTGGCAACTCTGTCTGGCCCCTCCAGGCGCATCAACAAAGTATGATTCCGGAACAACCCCGATCATATCCACATTGACTCGCCTTCACCCGCGGACGTTCGGGTGGAAAAGAATATCAGGGAACATACCAGAACGATGACCAATGGTATGCGGTGGTACTAGGATGATAACTAAACTTCTTTATCTTATTTGCGGTAAGAACCTCATTTGCCGGAGCTGATACTGCGACTTGGTCTGTCACAGTGTATCAGTGATTCATTGGTAGATGAAATTGTAGCATAGGAGGGAATGGTGATTATTCAGGCCGGTTGGCAGACTCTTCTGTTCCAGATCCAAGGTCAGACAATGAGCCCAGATTTCACCAACACCAATGCCGAAGGTATATTGATGCCATCACCAGAAATTCGATGTGTGGTTCATGCGCCTGATATCTGGCAACCCCGTCATTTCAAGGGTGATGAGAAATTCTCTTAAAATTCCGGGGTTTCTTGCTTCCCCTCGGATACAACTTAGTGGTTGGCGCGAAGACGACTATGTCGGCTGTCGCGACCATTTAACCCTACACCAAAAAAAAAAAAATGGGTGATGAGAAATCGGTCAGGACACCGATTAAACCCGAACCTACCGAGTGGCAAAACCCTCGGCAATCTGAGGCAAAATAAAGCCCTCACACCAACGATTACCAAATTTAGCATGGCCGGACGTTCAACTTTGAATGCCAACTTTGGAGCTGCACAAAACCAGACCAAAAGTCTATTTTTGACTAGTGAATTAGGTACATCTGAAATTGTAATCTAAACCACAAGAATAAAATTGTGTTTTGGACAACCTGAAATGTGGCTGAAATCCCAGGAGTCAGCACTGTTTGAGCATTTCAAAAAATATTGGTAAAAAATAATGGATATTTCCAATGAAAATTTTGAAATGCTCAACCAGTGCGGATTACAAAACAAATGCCCTGAAATTATAAACCGAAACTTACCGTTTCGGTACAAAAAAAGGTGCATCTGAAACCTAGCATTTCAGGTGTGCTACTGGAATTCCGGCTTTCATAACACATTAGGGTCCCCGATTTCGCCTGATTTCGAGGCTGATTTCGATTCGATTTCGAGCTGGATTTCGAGGCCAATTTTGAGTGACCTGATGTGACCGTTGGCAACACATTTTGCCGGTTGCTGATGGGGTTTGATGAAAACTTTCCCGCTATCAACCCACTCCTTTTGTCGGGATCCCGACATGACCACCCCCGTTTCTTCCCAGCGACCTGTGGGTCAGTTGAGGTATGCAGCTCAATAGAGGACACAAATGTTTTTGTATGAGCCATAAACTCCATGAAATGCGCCGCGAATTTTCCTGTCAACGTGCACAAATTGAGCTCGCTGTCGTGTCCGATGAGCGGCCAACGATGAGCAGCGCTTTGATGGATGATGGGTATTGAATTTCTGACCGGCCGTAGTGGCCGAAAACTAGATTTCGCTTGATTTCGCCGAGCGAGCAGAGTTGATTTGATGCTACTTGATGTCACACTGGGCTGAAATCCAGCTTGAAATCCAACTGAAATCAGCCCCAAAATCCAGCGAAATCGGGGACTGTGATAGACCCTATTCTTCCATTCCAACTGAAATCATAGATTTCGGTTTACATTTCAGCCGGAGCTGATATTCAAATCGAAATTATTACTTTTGGTCAGGCTGAAATTCGGTCGGCGGATGATCCGCCACTCGTCGGCAGACGATCCGCCGCTCATTGTAGCACTGTAGAGCTACAGACCGGTGAGCCGGATCTATTGCAGCTACAGATGGCTATTTTTGTTACCATATCTGGCCGACGAGCTATTTCCCACAGACTTTTTCTTGATGTGGCCAGCAATCCGGCACGCACAGTCGGCGCCAACTTTTTTGAAAGCGGTGATAACACGCTCGGTAGCTCCTCGTGGCTTCCCCTCTTTCTTCCGCCTCCCTTGGATCCTCGATGCCTGTAACCCTCAATCTCACCGACCATCGTACAAAATCCAAGGTCCTCTAACCCGTCACTCCTTCTCAGATTCTCGAGAGAGCCTGCCCAGGCCAACGCGAGGAAGCGGATAAGATTCTCCAGTATAACATCGGCGGATGGACTGGACGACAGGACATCCAATTCAAAATCGTTCCGAATGAGCATGGTTTTGTTAGCACCATGCTCTCCGCTTATACCGGCAACTATGCGCTGGTTATCCGCCCAGACGATGTCTGGCTGACTGTCATCTCGCAGTTCAGCTTGTATGTCAACGCAAATCCGGAGCTCTTGCGTGACGAAGCCAATTTTGTTTCGCATGAGTCTCGCAAGGGACAGCCTCCCGAGATAGTAGACCCCAACTCCCTGCCGCTTTCAGCGCAGATAGGCGAATTGATGCAGCGGAATGTGTTGGATCCCGCTCTTCGCGAATGGGTCCTTCCCAATTTTTGCACTTCGACCCCTAACGACATTGCTGTCGGGTCGATGCTCTGGATGGCACCAACCATCAAGAAAGTTCTTATCCCCGACACGGAGACCCTTCGTCGCGGCATCCCTCGTGTCACTCTCGAAGGCCGACAGGGGGATTGGGAATTACTTTTGAAAAAATTGGAGAGACTGAAGAAGTACGGGATTCCCGCCATCGCCTGGTATCATCTATTGTACCCAGTTGTCTCCCGACTCGCCAAGTCCTTCAATCACGCGCATAGTCCAGAAAACCTTGAATTTTGGAAAAAGGTCGTGCACAGAGAGGGTTTCGGAGGCAGGAGTTTGAAACTGTCCGGTTGGATTACAGCGTTCTGCGTCTTTTCTTTCGAGGGTAAATGGCGTATCCCGGGACTTCAGACTGTCAGTTCGTTTTTAATTCATTACCGCTCCGACCCGCTAAGTCAAATTATACAGAGTCGCGTTGGAAAGAAGGATCCAGCCACATTACCCTCCCATCATTTCTGGTCTACCTACGCTCCGTCACTCCAAGAAACAAGTTTGGATATGACCATAGACGGCACAAAATATCCCGTCCTGAATATCCACGACCTTCCCGCAGGTTATGCGGAGGTGGACATCACCGTGAACCACGGTGGGATTGTATCTCCGTGTGTAATCGTCGCGGGGTTGACAGGAGTGGGATTCTCATCAAGCCGCGACTCCTTGCTCTCTCTCACTGGGAGGAACGACACAGTTCGGCCCGTGGTAGCATGGTGGGTATTCTCAAAGCTTCCTGAGGCCCAGCCACAGCCGCGCGAGGACGAGCCTAAAATCATAATTTCTCCTGAGCTTACCATAGTTCTCCCGAACTCCAGTGATGGTATGTCTCCAACTCTGGATGGGAACCCCGTTCCGTCATCCATCGTTTTTTAATCGGAAACAGATGTTCCGACATAAAGGAATTTCCCATCGAATTCGATTCTGGTCATTTTGTTCCTGCCAATTCCCCCACCCTCTCCAAGGCTTTTTTTTGTTTTGTTTGAGCTTACTGGAAAGTCCACTCAGTCCACCCGCCATCGCGATCCAAAAATGACCTCCCTCCCGTCAGCTAGGGTCCCCGGAGACAGTCCCACCGCTTCCGCCTGATTACTATCGGTACTGGGTACTCGGGCACTCCTAGGTACTTGACTACTTGGCTCTTGTACGCCGTAAATAAAACTTCGCCCCATCTATCCATCTTGTATTGCGGGAGCCTGAATTTATCAACAAAAGTTGCGCATCAGTCCAAAAGTAGGGCGCGACTTCAAAAGTAGGGCGAGCGCCGAAAGTAGTCTTGCGCGGAACTTGTGTCTATCTGGGGTGAGAATCACCAATTTCCCCGCTAGTTAATTGTGTGATTATCTTTATCTATTTAGTGCATAGGGCGTCAAACCGCGTGCGGAAACTCGGTAATCACCTATAAATCGGGGGCGGGAATAAAAGTGCACTTAGACCAGCTTAGACCGCCATACCACAGAGTCACACAACAGCTGCCTAACATTCAGGGAGCACTCTTAAAACAAGAGCCTGAAGTTCTCTTGAAGTCTGGTAGTGTGTATCCACTATCGTTTATCCGACCTCCTCTGCGAAACGGATTTTCCTTGGGCCGCTGTGATCATGAATCATGATGACCAACTGGTGAGTTATCAGTGATCGCCTTGTTCCAGCCTTTCCTCGCTTCGGAAAAAATATTCGGGCTGCCCGATACCATCCCACTCCACCCGAGATCACCCACTGGCGCCCACCTCCCCCTGAATCCCACGAATCCGGAGGCCCAGCCAGCAGGCACTTAACCGGCAGGGGTATCATAACCCCCCCTGACCAGTTTTTGACTCAATATCACCCCAGGTAGAAGCCATTAGAGTCGGTGAGTCGTTTTTCTACATTGGTGCGTCCAGAAGTGGTTCTACTGTGTCGCGAACCTTCCAAATTGCTGGCAAAATCCATTCGGTTCCGTATGGATCAGGGGAGACTCATTTGAACCCAGCGTCGAATCGGAGCCTGAAAGTACACCTCGGCCAAACACAACCTCTCGGAACGGCTGTAAGATACACCATGGATAGACTGAGGATAAAATCACACCAGCACCAAATGTTTAATCAATACGGATCGTTGCTTAGGCTCGTTCTGGTGGCAGTCGGTGTACTTGCAGTTCAAAGAAACCCAGGGGCCTGGAGTCCGTGATATACGCGTACGACACCTACAGAACCAATGATCCTGTCGAACCTTCGCCATCCTCAGTTCGTGGTCGAACATCTCCGAGATGCCAACCACATAAGCTCCTTGTCAAATTATTCTACACGTTGCTTTCATTGTCCTATGACTTTGAAGGAGGTCACGACCTCTATCCCGACCACCAACCCACCCTCCTTCAAACCCGTCAGACTGCCATAACTTCAATTCCCTCACCTGTTCTTGCTGCATTCTGTTATTACACTCAATTCCCTGTCCAGAATTTCCAAATGGATTATGAGACTTTACTGAGTGTGCCGAGGGAAATTGCAAACAAAAGTTTTGGGCACACCTTCAAAAGGGATCTCACGCCAGGGCTAGTGGGCCACCTCGACTGTTTTCCTCATGTTTATCGCAATGGCCAGGGCAGAACTTGGATCCTCTGTGCCAACATCAGGTGCATAAATTTGTCTTCCAATATATACTTGCTGAGACCTGTAACCATACAAAGTTTAATTAATCAAATGCCGTCCAAATGCATAATCCTGTTTGACCATTGATTTGTTTAAAACACTGTTTGAACACAACCATTCCCCCTCACAAACTGATTGAGCGTCAGGGACACTGGTACTAATCAAATTAAATCTAGACATCTGCGGGGGCACAACGTACGCGATCCTTATCTTTCTCCGTGCACAAATTGGGGTGAATAAGTGCATCCAGGGTCGACCAGATCGATATGGCCTCAGGTGCCTGCATTCTGTCCCATTCGCGCCAAAGAAACACCGCTGGTTCCGGCGGTTGTGGCTGTAGAATGAACACAGTGACGATATGGTGGCCCGGGATGGCACGGCATCACGGTGCGTATACCCCGGCTGTTTTAGTAAAATACGCGAGATGCTAATCACTCGCACGGAGCCGCGTCTCGCACACCGGCAATCCCCAAGTTTCGGGCAGCTAAAAATTGAATATAGAACGTTGGATTTCGCATTACGAATCAAAACGAGTATCAGTTCACGTTCCGTTCGCGCCACTGACCAGCCGGACCTCCGGTGCAGATTCCCCGGGAGTCAACACGTCTGTAACTTACTGTCAAAACAGAAGTTAGTGATTTTTGCGACATGCAACCGACTTCAGAACACTCATTGCGATTCGACTCCGTCGAAGCATGGAAAAAGCAAAAATCCGTGCGACGTGCGACTCATTTCAGAAAACTCATTGCTTTGATTCTCGTTCATATCTGAGCATTCGGATTATCCTTTGGTCGATTCTTCCGGCACATAAATAAAGTTGAAGAGTCCATATCAAGATCATCTTCTTTCGCGCCCCCAAAGTTCAGTAACCCTCGATACGACACTGGTAACCCGCGAACATTTCAGCATCCAGGGCACAACACGATCTTAGCTGCACTCGATTTAAACTGCGCAAGTTACATATGTAGTAGATATCTACTTCCAGGAGAGGCGAACATCTCGGCGGACCCGTGGATTGTAGATTCGATGACGCACGGGGCCTGCGCGCTAAATCAGCAGTTGCGCCGCCACCGCTTCCCAGATCGCGACAGGGTTGTTGACACTGATGGTATTACAAAAAAAAAGGTAAGGGAAAGGGAAGGTGCCCCTGGTTAGCGCGCTTGGCATAGGAAGAAAAACGCGCTGCGCACAGATCAGATCTTAGTGGCAGGTTGAGGTCTGCGGGATGGTTTTGCCATGCTGGAGGGATGAAAAAAATGCCGGCGTCTGCGTCGGTTACGGGGGTACTATTAGACGGGGCCACGCACCTTCGGGCTCGTCCGGGTCATCGACCCCGAAGCTCAGGCGCCAGTTGATACCTTGTACGCCGTTGACCAACCTGCATCCATGTAAGTAAATTACAGGGGGGGTATGAACCAACGACCCAGGCAGAGGGAACGAATGAATAATCATTCATTACAGCAACGGAGATTAGATTCAGACCCGGGAGTAAGCGGTGGGGAATACGCTGTGATTCATGGAACGGAATCGGGGTGTATATTGGGAGGACGTACAAATCAGGTGGCGCGACAGAACTGTTCTTCAACTGCGTCGTCTGCACGGGCGGTGAGCAACGGGTTCACAACCTGAATACGTGTTTACGATACGGACTTTGATTTCCGTGTCGATAGTGGAGTAGTCCGCGGATTGACCTGCCGGGGCAACCAGGCGTGAGTGGAACGCAGTCGCGGTGCGGCGCGTTAAGCGAACGGAGTCGCACCTCCGACGGTGCCACAGTATTCCTGCTGGACGTCTTTTTTGCCTCCCACAACAACCGTCTTGACCCCCTCTTCCTTGGCCATAGTAATCTGTGCACGCCACATCAAGGTCTGCACCAAGCTTGCAAAAAGGCAACAAACACTGAACAGCGAGCACGAGCTTGCACACCTAACGCCCATGTGAAAGATTTCCACGACCAAAGATAGGTTCGGGCTCTTTACCGGCCGTTCGAAACGATAACGACTTTTGTGGAGTTGAACAATCCAACGTCTGGCGGGGTCGAGGTGAAAAATCCGGGAAGACAGTCTTGGCCCAATCTAAAGACCGTGCAGGTCAGTATAGCGCGACATTCTCCACGTAAGGTCAACAAAATAACCTTTGACTAAACGCATCTGCATGACCGTTGATTTGAACATTTACGGGTGGGAGCAACCTTGGAGACTCAAAAATTGACAATAAGGGAAAGGATGATAAAAGACAGACCAATTGTCCGTAGCAGTGAATGGTACGTTGTTCCCGTCTGTCCACTGCAATGGATTGTACAGCAGCTCTTGATCAGGATCCAATTTTTTATCGATAATTTGTTTCACAATTTCACGCGCTAGAGGACTGTCCCTGGCTTTGGAGTCCAGCCCTGAAGATCCGTATCAGAATGTGCAAAAAAAAATAGACGTCAATATGAATTCGGACCGGCTAGTGGAACCGTGGTGCTAGTAGGCCCAATGATCTACATTTCCAGGAAGTTGAAATTACAGTTTCGTGGGAACCCACGACACTTACGATGCGATGAAGCCACTGGAAAAGGTGTTGCTGTAAATCGGGATTGTATATCAAACCGTGGGGACTCACATGTGCAATGCAAATCAAACCGCCACCGTTATTGGTCTAAAAACTGGTGAGTACAGACCACAATTCCTTCTGCCTGGCATAAAACTTACAACATCAACAATTAATTGAGTGGCGCCCAATGCCTTCAAATTTTGCAGGCCTGCCAGCATCCCGCTTTCCATCACGTCGGAATCATCACCACTGAAGGAACCCTATCACCACTGTGTAAAGAAATGCGGACGGTGGCAATTTGAATTTCATACCAATGCCAAAACCCCGGTTTTGCCATCTTTCTGCATATAAAATGCTCCGCCGCCGAAGGTTCCGTTGAGAGCGGGGGCAGTGGGCTGTAGACCCGGCGGAAGGAGGATATCCGACGATGGGGTGGCGTCCATCATCACGTTGAGGCGATACTTCCTTGAGGAGGAAGAGGAAGAGGACACTTTCTGGAACCTTTTGGCTGCGGAGGGTCTCACGGAGGAGGCGTTGAGATCCACACCATTTGTTTCATCCACGGGAACACAGTTGTTGGCTCTGTAGGTTGCGGAACTGTTGAACGGTGCGGTTTCGGGATTAATCCGTGACCGGTAAGGAAGCTGAAATTCATGAGCAGAGGAAGCAAAGCTCCCATTGAATACTGACCGTTATCACATCTGGGTTGGTTTGATTCACCCGCTGGATGATAAGATCCACCGAGTCCGCGGAAGGCAGAGACTGCTGAGCGAAATCACCCATGTTGTAAGCCCAATCCGAGGTAGAGCGAACGTAGCTTGAAAAGAACCTCGGAATACTATAGTCGGCAAATGTGCATAGCGCAAAGTGGATGAGGGTACATACGAGTTCTGACGTGTCCCGAGAGGTTCGTATCCGCCAGTAATCAGAGCATTTGCGTTAACAGCGTCAAACGGCGGCTTGCCGTTGATTAGCAAAACTTTTGCCCCAGAGAGCTGGCGAAGGAGGAAGTAAAATCGAGAAGCTCGTGAGAAACTCCTACCGATTCGAGTTTCCCTTTCAACGAACCAGGGAGGGCATCCTGCCACACAGAAATCTCATCTGCAAATTCCGCCGAGGCGACCCGGAAAGCCTCGGGAACAATGTAGACGTTTTGGGAACCATCCTTGTCCGTCAGAAGTGTCAAAGGAATCGGCAAAAAGTTGAGAAACAGAGCTATCAAGGAGTTTGAAACGGGAAATTAAGAGAGCGGTTGAAGTACTTGCTCACAATCCTGGATGAGAAGTCAGGACGAGATTCAACACACCGGAAAGTGTGCGCGTACATAGCATGCATTGATCCATATGCAGTGTCCGTCATTCAACCGCTTGAGTGTACGGGATAGGTCGATATGGAGATCGTAATCCGAGGCGTACTCCGAGTTTGAAATGCGCTCAAGGTCCTGGAAGAGATCTTCGTGCACATATTCGGTGAAGGGCTCTGGGGCTTTAATCTGGTAGTTCACCGAAGTATGAAACGCCAATGTCTTGCTGACGACATCGAGAATCTGGGAGTACTTTATTATCGCATGTATGGGAGTATAAATCGCTTTCCTACGTTACTTTTGATAGCTGGATCGATCTTGAAAGATGAGAAACACGCCCGCACGTCCGCGGGAGCGACCCATTTCTTGCCACCGATTATTGCACAAGGGTCAGCCTTTCCCTTTTGCAGTTCCGACGCGGCGTGTATAGAGATAATGTTGAAAGTGGAGAACAGGACCAGAAAATGGTGAAGAGGCGGCATGACGAGCAGGAGTCAGCTATCAAACCACAGAGTTACACTATTTAAAATGTTTTAAGGGTCGACAGACCGCATGGATTTCGAAGGATAGGTGCACAGTTCGCTTCATGATTCGCGCAAAACGACTCCCACACTCCCACCCATCTGCAATAGAAAAATCAGCAGAATATTCATCCTACGATTACGTACCAGACTGTTTCCGCAGCACTGTTCGCCGTGCCCGTCACGGGCCGGATAGGTGCGCAGTTCGCTTCATGATTCGCGCAAAACGCCTCCCACACTCCCACCCATCTGCAATGGAAAAATTAACCGTTCTTTAATGAAATCCTCGGCCATTCTTTGTATGTTTTTATCTCTTTCTCCATTTATTCAAACCCATTCGACTTCCTCTCTTGACCCTCCGCATGTATCTCCTTTGAATTCCGCAATTTTCCCTCCAAAGTTTCATGTGGCCCAGCAACTAACCGATACGTAGCTATTTCTGGACGGGACGCAGCTGAAGTTGCTGCCGGCTACGGCACAGCGCCATTCTTTTGGCATCATGCCGGGCTACGTAGACCACTGGCATGCCGTGGATTCATTCACTCTTCTTTAACGATATCCTTGCTCGGCTGTGCTCTTTCCCCGAACATCCATTCTCCTTTTGCATTCCCTCTGCTCTTCCTCTTAACCAAACCCCTTCCGTCGTCAAATTTCTGGGCTTCCCAACAGTCACCACAGCGGTTTAATTTTTGGTACAACGGCTGACCCGCGCATAGTCCTGTTTTAACAGGACGCAGCAGACGCAGTACATCGCAGCTACTGCTGCCTACGGCGCAGCGTGAACGTATTCATCCGGCCGTGAGGCCACGTAGTTCTCCCGGCGAATTCTCGACATATAAAAGCGGCACTGTTGCCAGTTGGAATGCTAATCTCTCCCCAACTTTTCTCGTCCAGCCTCTGTACTCTGATGCTGGGTTCTCAACTCAAATCTGCTGCTCCGTTTTCCATTTGGCTCTGGTCTGGCACGGATTCAATCGATACCATCCCACAGACTAGGTGCTTCTGCTACCGCTCCCCTTAAAATCGCTATTGCTGTGGATGGGATGGTCGGGAACAACCACAGCCGCTGGTGATATCTCCTAAGCTACGATTATAGATGTCCTTGGCCTTTCATCCCATCAATTACCTATTTTTCTTGCCCGCAGTATCTGAAAGTCAGACGCAACCTAAAACCTCTCATTTAAATTCAACAGCACTCCCTGCCGGTATTCTATACTCCGGCACACCCCCGATGTATTTTTATGCCAATTAGTAAAGTTCCTTGTTCAAATTGCTCTAATCCGGTAGTGGTTTCTCGCTGTGCCAGAATGAGCTGGAATTTCTCTTCTCAACCTGGCGAAGATACTTAGGTATATTGGTAACCTGCTCTCTTGGCTCCCGGAGCGAAGCGGAGGTCCATCTTGTCAGAGGAATATTACGTACCAGACTGCGTCCGCAGCGCTGTTCGCCGTGGCCGTCACGGGCGCAGCCGTCGTTTCAACAGGCAAGCCCATCCCGTCTCCGTACCGTCGTGCGAAGTAGAAATATCCCTACGGGGTATCCCATGGGGCAAGTCAACATTCGAGTCACCATAGAGACAACGATGTTCCTGTGAGCCAGATCCGGGAGACATACATAAGTCGGAAAATCTTTGAGTAGTATCCAGCTGACCCGCCAACCCACGAGGATCGCCTGCGGTACGCGTGAACGTGGGTTTTTTTTGGACCGGTGGGAAGGTGTAGGGGCTGGGCAGGGAATACCAAGGTCAGATATACCCAGAAAACATGTTAGGCGTGTTCGACAGGAAATTAAAAGTTAGTCTTCAATTAGGAACTTTGAGCACTTTTTCCATGTTTTCAACCTCCTACGACTAAGTTCGCACCTCTTAAATGGCGGGCGCAACATCAGCCTTTTGACATTTTGGTTGCCGAGTTGTGATGTTTTTACGTATTGTCGCGTTTTTGATGGATTTTGTCAACGACGGTGAGCTCGACATTGAACTTGAAATTTGGTCGGGGCATATAGGATGGGGTGCAGGAATGTGGAACTCCCTTGGGCCAGAAGGATTTTCAGTTTTGATCAACCGCCGAAGCACGGCAACAGTGCACCATCACCGGTGTTGTGTATTTTAGGCCCAATGTTATGGGTGTTGCGTGTTGTGGCATTTTCATGTGTTTTTTGGTGTTGTACAACACCACAACGAATATGTCAAAAGTCTGATGAAATCCATCACCCAAATCAGCGACGGGTCGGCCCAGTCAGGAAGCAAGCTCACCTGTTTGTATCAATGCCCAGAAGGTCGTGGTTTCGATCCTCGTAGGCTCGTCCCCATCCGGTATTCAGCACAACAGACGCAAACCGATCACTCGCCAAGTCTAGCAACGCTGAATACCGGCTGGGCCCTCTCGGCACACTTTTGGCCGATGAAAATTCCCCCGCCATTTGAAGGGCTCGGACTTAGAAAAAATTGACCCTCCAATTATTGTTCTCAACTGTGGAATCTGTTCCATGAAATTAAAGCCCACCAATCAATGCCCCATATTACATAATATGCATTAATTTTGCTCAAAACATGCATCTGTCGTTGTCGACGACGACGACACCCTATATTTCACCCAAAAAACAAATTGGGTTCATTTGATAGAGAATTCAAAACTACTCATGCCTAACATACTTTGTTGGGGGCTGATTTTACAACTAAGTCCGAGCCCTTCAAATGGCGGGGAAATTTCCATCAGCCAAAACAGCGCCGAGAGGGCCCAGTCCGCTGGCGGTTGATCATTGTGTTGTGGTTCTCTTTGTCTGAATCAGTCTGATTGTTGGCTTTGTTTGCTGATCTTCCCGATTCAGTCTTATGTCCGGCTGATCAATCCGCTAGCGTCGACTGGTTCACGAGTCTATGATCCTCGTAGCTGTCGTCTTCAAAACATTTACTTTACCTTCCTTATGAGCAATGTTTGGCAATATCATTGATTCTTCTAGTTAGGGAGTCTTTTCGCACAACAGAGCTGAACGTCGACCTTTCTCTTTCGGACTTGCCTCCACCGTCCATTCCCCACCGCTCTTCACCAGCCTCCTTCCTTGTTCTACTAGTTCTGGCCAAGACAGGTTGAGCTTAATTTTTGCAAGACAACTTCAACTTGGAAATGCTGCTACGGCCTGCAAGTTTAAGACTCTTGGCTGCTATATTTTTTGCTGCACACTCCCTGAGCCATCCCTCATGCCTCTTTTTCCTGGTCAGCCTTGTGGAGTTTGCGGAGAAAGAGGGGAAAAAATCTCGTCACCATTGGGTTTCCTTCGGCCAAGGCATCCCTAATAGTACACCTGGTCCTCATCTTACATCTTCGAGGCACCAACCTATTAACGGCCCGCAAGCGTGCACCTTGATTCTCGCAATCAACTACTCACAATTGGGCTTTACTGAAGTATGCTTACATCAGAGTTGCGCGAGTTTAGTAGAGTGCGTATCCTTTTCACAGAGTATGGGTGTACGCATGACCATGCTTGTCCTATACTGCCATTAGGGTCGTTCACAGTTCCCTTTTTCCTGGAGGCCTTTTTGTGGTTCCCGCCGTTTTTCACCGGGTTTTTTCCACCTTTTCAATTCTGATATGTAAAGTGTTAAAAAGGGAAAAAACGAACTTCTCAGCTGAAAAACTGAAAGAAATACGTCGAAAAAGGAAGCGAAAAAGGGCAGGAAAAAGTGAACTGTGAAACGCCCCCCGCCGGGGCTCCCTTTTTCCGCCCTTTTCCGTGCCCTTTTCAACTCCCTTTCTCTATTTCATGCATTTTGGGTGCTCCTATTGTTCCTCAAAGGCTGCATACCACCTCAGATGATCAAAAAAAAAAACTGGGGTGAATTTTTCAGGATTTTATAGCTCACTCAGTTACATTATTGAAAAAGGGCAAAAAAAATGGAGCAGAAAAGGGAGTAAAAAGGGAGTAAAAAGGGCGCGAAAAAGGGCGACTGTGAATGACCCTATTATCTCTATAAGTACAGCAAGTAATCGGATTGCCGCAGTCCCTGACCGACATGTTTCTGGTCTGGTGCCTCTCCCATACACCGTGCCGTCCGTGCCTAGGTCTCACATTTCTTCTAGTCAAATTGGCCATCGCCCGACGTTCGATTCATTTAATTCTGCCTTGCCTGTGTCCGATCCCTATTGTGGTGCCAGGTTTCTAAACCAAGTTTTTTGCCGTCTGTGATTCTAATAGGATTTGTGTGGGACAGAGAACCCGATGCAAGGGAACATATGTGCTATGAAATTTGCAGATATGAGGAGCAGACGTGCCAGAACTGCATGCGAGCAGATCCCGATGGGTTGGAATATTTAATTATTATGATATCGACGCTAGAAGCTGCCGGATCTTTTCCAGATTTTCTCTGGAGATTCCACACTTGCTGTGGGACTAACTGTAACGCGGGTTGACTTGTTATCTTTATCGTGCTGTTGTTCAGCGGGCTTCCCTGTGTCGATGTAGCATAGAGCCAACCCAAAATCTCTATTGTCCGTATTATTCAGCGAAGGCCACAATGATTATGATTACATTTTCCTCAGGAAAGCCACGACCTCTCTTAAATAATCATCTCCTACAATTTTTCTATAGCACTGCAAGTTTGGGGGAAGCATAATCAAAGCCTGTAAGAGCATATACCACATTGTCTCGCCGGGGGAGCTCAGGCCCCATGATGGTTGAAAGCCCAACAGACGAACCATGTGAATTCCGGAGACCACAGAGCGATGTAACTTGGGTCCAGAGATTAATTACGATGATTTCGGCCACTAATCAATACCTCGAGCCTTTTGCACCTTTCCAGTCAATGTGAATGTTCACCCGAGAACCACAGAATTTTTCTTCCTGGAAAAGCTTTCAAAAGCAACCCACTCAGGTGCGGATACAAGTGGTTTTACGGATGAAATATATATACTTGAACATTGTTCGCGCGACTGTGGACTAGCTCACCACGAAAAAAAATCATGGCAACTGCCTTGCAGATTAAAAATCAGTTAGTGGGCTCTGCCGCGACAGCGCGCTATAGTTGTTATCCATCAAATGTTTGGCGCATGTTTGGTTTCTATCTAATCTGGTTGGCGTTCTCTGTGAGCCGACTGGTTCACGAGTCTCAACACTACCATGCTACAGGTCTGGAACTTTTCATACGGCCTCCTGGTGTTGAATACAGCACTCTCAGAGGTATCTCGAGTTTTTATCCATTCAAATCCCTTCCTACTGCAGTCCTTTACCCCAAACGACCCAATTTTGGTGTCGCCGACAGTCGGATTTTTTGGAGGACCTGCCAACACCTTGAGATGAAGGTGGGTGTCCAGGTGTGTCTTGATCCTTCCCATCGAGTTACTTGCATCTTACTTTGGGCCACTACGGGGTGTTTCTCTATTTCGGGTATCCCCCTTCTGTCGGAGGCAGATATTTTAACCTCTCATATGGCCCGTATGTAGGATATCACGATGTAGAATGGTCCCTATATCCTCTCTGTATGATTCCTGATGCATTTGGCCACCCTTCCGGAGCTCAGCGGATTATTTCGAAGGGTGGCCAACTAGCCCGTTATTTGGTCATGTTGGACTGACGCCCGAAAGAAATTCACTGTAACATCAAATCTTCAGGTAGTTTGGTGGGAGTGCTCTTGAACTCTTCGCAGGATACCTACCTTCAGTCTGGTATAGTTGGGTTTGGATCGATCCATTGCAGCGATTAAGGATTAGGCATAAATGCTTAGGTGGCCAACTAACTGGTCTCAAATAGTACTTCACCTCGGGTGCGAACTGGCCATTGACTGCATAAAGCAGGAGAAAACATGTACGTAAACCTGATCTACCTGATGCCGAGTCTAACGGGGAAAGACTGCTGATAACGTCGTCCATTGCTCGTCGACACAGCGAAGATGAACGCTTTATGCCATCAGGTCCTGTATTTCCCATGTTTCAAGACCATTGTATCGAAGCCTGATTATTGTCCTATAGCTAATATCTGACTCGTATTTGTGTCTCTTCCAGGATACAGACCTTGAACACGCATGATCAGTCCCCGGAAAGTTCAATTGTACGTTGAACGACGTCCCTCAAGAGCAGGAAGATAAAGAAAATCATACATTCGCCCGACCCCGAGTCGAACGGGAAATGGCCACAATACACATCGCTCGTTTGAACACGAATTGTAGATGCACCGCCGTGTGCCATCAGGTGTCCTCTTCGTCGTTTCACCACGCTTATCAAGGACTGACTTTCCCTTGGGTTGAAAGGATCCTCGTATGTTCCACAATGACCCGTGTTCTACTAGGCGACGCGATGCTAACCGTCTTCCGTTCATCTCTAGAATTTTCCACTAACAAATACCAGTGCAAAGCATACACACCCAAAGTATTCGATCCGAAAATCGACAATTCTTTTTTTATGGACCATGTGAAGGGGTTCCGGACGGCCAACATGGCTCCCACTGTGATTTTTCTCCATTCACGACTGTCGGGACAGTGCTTGGTTCAGAGGTAGTCATCGCCGTTTGTTTCATCTTCAATTCCCAGAACGCACTCGCATTCGCCACATAATTTATCCAGAAGGGAGCTCACTCCTTTCGCGCATACGGTTCTAAGGGGGCACCACGGTGTTATCACATGGTTTATTCGCCTCCGTTATATCTTGGAATCTTAAACTTCGCGTTCGAGCTACGAGAAAAGTCCACTGTTGTTGCTTTAATTGTCTGGCGCTTAACACTCTGTGAGCTTTCTTTTTCATCCTGGATTAATAATACCTGTCTTCTGTTCTGTGACCACCTTTCCGGCTGAGCGTATATGATACCGCCCGGCACTGATCGCGTTGACAAGACTTGCAGACTCACCGTACTGCGATATGTATTTTCCGTGTCGGTCGGTCCAATGCCCGCGTTGAAACGCAGTAGGTGAGGCCACTGATTTGACGGCATTTTCCTGGCTTCCATTGTCGTAGACTCGAGCCAGTCGTTATTCTTCACTATTTATGACAGTCGGTAAATAGAGCATCTTATGTCAGGTTATTATTTCTTGGGTAAGTTGTCTTGAGCAGTCTTCGATGACAGGTGAAGGACGGACTGCCCTTTGGATGAAGGACTGACGCCTTTCATCGGCCGCAGCTCGCAGACGCGCTCGGACACTTTTCAAGCAAATACATACTGTAAGGTGGTTTAAAACTTTATATTCACGAGGGTATAAACACTACACGCAAGAGGACGGACAAAGTATCTTAGATAATTAGAGAGCGACGGTTTCGAAAGTCCGAAAGAGCAGCGACCCAGTAAGCTCGCAGCGGAAGATGATCGTTGCCGCTCCATGCAGCGGAGATTATCGTCGCTCCTCTGTGCAACGGATCGCAGCATACCTCGGCCACGTTGCTGGGACGATATGCGCTGCGCGAAGACGAGGCACGCAGCGATAAGAATATAGGAATATTCGTCTATGCACCGGAGAGAAAGGAGCAGGCAGGAAGAGACCAAGCCCGAGACCATCCGCAAGATTATGCCAAGTGGGGAAGACTCATGCGCGCGGCGGAAATAAGGGCAAACAGGATATACGAAGCGAATGGAGGATGAGGGAGACATACCCTCGTGCATCAAGCCCGCTCACACACAGAAAAACCCCACGTCTCTACATCCTTCGAGTCCTGCCGTGCGGAGTGAGGACCGCAAGACACAGCGCAGCGCACGACGCCGAGACTCCTCGCGCCGACGGCCAAAGCTCTGGAATGAAGGTTAGCATGTGGGAGACAAGGTGGGATATGGACGGAGGAGGGAGCTGGGTCACTTGCTCGCGACGGATGAAGAGGGCATGAAGGTAACGCACTGGTTCTTCCGTCCACGCCAAAGAGGAGAGACATGAGCGTTATCGAGCTGCATGGATCATGGCACGAGAAGCCGGAATGCCCGCCGAGTAGGGATATGTAACTGCAGAGATGGACGGGTCAGTGAGCGTGCGCAGGTATGGTATGGAGAACGGAGGGACGTACCACTGCAAGCCGTGCGTAATGCGTAATGTCGGGTAGCCCGCAGAGGGTACCCAGACCCGTCGTCGTGGATACATAAATGGGTATGAGGGCGCGAGCGCAAGCCGGCGCGAAGGAGAGGTGAACTGATTCCATCGCCAGCACGCGGAAGAGGATGAGCAGGACACGCACCATAGGGGCCTGGGGTACCCAAAGACGAAGAAGATGTATTTGGCGCACGGCGGGGGGTCGAGTTTGGTGAGCACAGCTAGTCGATGGTCAAGGATCTAGATCGTTGTCAGCGCGCGCGCAGAGATTCAGAGCAGAGATTCTCGCTCGTGAGTGCCAGAAGAGCCTGGCAATGGATCCCCGCCGCCGATGTCCACCGTGAGTGCCGGAGGAGTATGAATAGTCATGCAGTCTAAATGGCCGTCGTTGGGGACCCTTGTCTGCGAAGAGGGGGACAGATGAAGAGGCGGCGAGATTGGCGGAATTCCCCGCCGTCGAGAGTGCGCGGGGGGTCGCAGGAGGTCATCTGGCTGTCGTTCTGGCGCAAGATGTTGTATGAGGGTCGGCCTGTGGTTTTGATCGAGTCGACGCGCGTCCAGGGAGTAACGAATGGGGAGGCTACGAGGTTAGAGGTAGCCCAGCCGTAGGGAGCGCGGGTCCAGGAGGTGCCGCTGTCGATATGGTGCTGGATGTCGTATGGGGGTCGGATTGTGCTCTCGTCCCGGGGTCGCGAGCGTGACGGGAATATGCGGTGGGACTCGACAGGACCGGTGTTTATCGGTTGATAGGTCGAATCTCATTTTCGGCCTAAATTTTTTTTTGTCCGAACTTTTGACCAACCCGGGCTCTCGAAATTTGTCCGAATTCTGCTTCTAACCTGGGCCTAGTCCGAAATTTGTCCGAACTTTGCTTCTGACCTCAAATTTTCCCCAAAATGGCTCGAAAATGGTCCAGGAATGCACAAAAAATCTATTCCACTACACCGTCATCTTCTGGTATCTCTACAAGACTAATATGCTGCTTCCCCCTTCGTCGTACGGTGTTTAGGCTTGCTACAGCCTTGGACAACAACTCCTTCTCCGCCATCAGGTCTTGGAAAATATTGTACGCCCGCAACCCGATTTCGACGTGATTTGGGAATATCTTGACACTTGTTCCATCAGCCGGAAGTATGGTCAGGAACGAATTAGATGGCAGGTGGGCGAATCGGTTGATTGTTCCCAAAGGCAAATCAGACCGACGTGTGTTCCTAAATTGGCGTCGAAAGCTGTTCTCGTAGGTCTGGACAAATAAATATGAAAGAGCGCCAATGCTTTCGCAACGGTCAGCCGGGGAATGTGCCCCTGCCTTGCCGCCGTTTTTGGAATACATTGTTATCACTGGTTATTAATTATAAGTTTCACATTGAGATGAGGATGCGAAAGAACTGACCTCGAGCCAGAACGATGTCAAAACCACTCAGAACGAACCCATAAGATCCTACCTCCAATACGGAATCATTCCCAATACCAGCTTCAGCAACGCTTGAGAGGCACTTTAATTTTCCAAAGATGGCCCGGCGACGTTTGACAATCTGCAAGTGGCATTCAGGGCCGTGAAGATTTAAGGTATAAAATATTCACCTCCTTGGCGCGACCAGCTGCTGTTACCTCAGCATTAGCCGCATTCCCTGTTTTTGCCAGAGGCAGCGCCGTAGAATCAGTCTTCCAGCGAACCGATCGATTGAGTCCTGTACTAGATGCCAGCTGATGGTCTCGTTTGATGATGGCACCCATCGCCTGCGCCAGCCGTTGCCGATCCGTAAGTTCCTTGACAGCCCCCGTTTTGGGATTGGTGTATGTTCCGGACGCCCTGTATGTCCGGACACCCATCTTTTCCTCTTTAGTCTGATGGTCGCGGCGAAGTGCTACAAGGGGCTCAAGGTCGCTGGCGGAGACATCAATGAGAGGTCGTGATGCTGGAGGATTCGCGGTGGCATCACCCATGCTGGCGGTGACCATGCCTTGAAGCAGAGACATAAAGGCTGTGGGCTGTGTTGCCATGGCGTTTGCGATCTCTCGTTGTATTTCTGCAAACCGCTCGGGATCGCTTTCTGGGAGATCCTCACTGGGGAGCCGTCAGTCATTACTCGGAAAGCATCAAATAAAATGGTTTAGACTTACATTCGAGCGAGTTGATCCATTGATAATGCCACAGATGCCATTACGCACGCGTCGAGCTGCTCATCCTCGGCACGAGAGAGCCCTACAGTAATGTTGCCGTGACTCGAGACTCAAGTCGTTGAAGTCGACTCTGAAGTCGATTTTTAAGTCGAGCCAAGTCGAGTCGAGCATCCCGACTCGGCCCGACTCGGAGCTGCTTGAAGTCGACTTCAAGTCGGCTCAAGTGACTTAAGTCGGGGGTGATTTATGAAAATTTGGATCAATCAGAAATATGAGCACACCCAGTAGCCCTGAGTCGGTAGGTCGATATTACCTATCATAGACATGCTCGCCAATCGCCGGATCCATCCCTCTGATCAAAATGATGTTCTGGCAAATGAATAGGGGCAAATACAACATCGAACGCAACGACAGGACACATAAGAAGGTGGTAACAACGAGTCACAACTTCGCATAGACAGTGCTGTTGACAGTGCACTTTGCATTTACCTAGTCCGAGTGCAGGAGGTAAGACTGGTAAGTATAAGTTTGAAGTAAACTTTAATAAATGTACCTGCCCCTGGATCCGGAGGCTATGCCAACGGGCAGCACAGATGATTCCCGATATCCAACGGAGTTGTCCCCTCTGAAAGCTTGAAAGCCCATCTGGGAGAAATAATAAATTATGGAAAAATAAAACTCGGAGGATCAATGCCACAACCATCGAGAGATTATCACGGCCATGAGCCCAAGCATCTACTGTTAGATGAACCGGGTTGGTGGGAGGGTTGGAAGACATGTTGCTTTTCTGGGTATCTGCCCCTCCATAAATATCGCGAGGATGTAATCCTGATTGCTATCTGATAATCCGGAATTGTTAAATAGCTATTTGTGGGCACATCTTCTCACACTGAGTTCTGATTCGCAGGTTTCATTTCATATAACTTGACATCGAATGGATTCAATTTTTCATTTCACCTTCATATCTAGTTTTCGAACCTCATCTCCTAGGAGACAATACCCATATAAAGTTCGTTGCATCCTGCCAGAACAATGATTCGGTCGTCTCGGGCTGATATTGCAAGCAGCTGTGTCGGTTTACTGAATGTCCAGGTGCCATTTCATATAACTTGATTGACATTAGGGATGGTCAAAGTTGACGTTTCACAAATATTTTAATCCGTGCTTCTGTGTTGCTTCTGGGATTAAAATTCTCATAATAAGCATGCCTGAATTGGTACCCCCACCTTTCCTAGTACCCCGGCATACCGCTATGTAGCACCCTCCCTGATCACCTAAAACTTTGAATTGTCCCCATCTGGATGTCCCATTTGGGACCTCTGCTAGGTCTGCCCAGGCAAACGCCCACGATGCCAGAGATGCCAGAATTTGTTTCTGTCCCCCATAAACCCCCCGTAAACGACATCGCATTAATGGGTTAGACAATTTATTTTTTGGATGCACCCCTGCTTAGGCACTGCTGACTTGACTTCGACTTCACACACCACAACAAAGATCAATGAATAAAATAATTCTGTTATGCATGGCACACTATCCTAGTAGGCCAAAGTGCTCATTTCAAGGCTATGGACTAACGCCTGAATTTGCTTCTCATTCATTTAACAGCCCAATAGAATTGTGAGCCTGACTTCATGTCAACTTGCAGACACACACCACAACAAAGATCAGCTATAGATGATGCCGAGGAGGACGAGGATGCTGGGCTCTTAGCTCCCCGCACAACTTGTTACACACGGAAGACTGGGCCGATTTATCGAGCACAGAGGATGGTGGGCTTTATCCGAAAATCCAGTCAGCGTCGTGACCAGCTCTTGAATATTATCAAGGAGGGGAATGATCAACAGCTGTGGACAGAGACAGTGGAACGTGATGGCCGGACCGAGCAAGTTGTTGCTCAACTCAAACCTCTCATGGTTTTGCCAGATGTCAAGACACAATGGGATTCAGTTTTTTACATGCTTCGTCGTCTATGTTATCTGCGTCAGGTGAGCCAATTTCTTTGCGCCTTGCCCATGTGACCTCTTACATGTTCAAACTCCCTCAGCCCATTCAGGAATTCTTTTCTGTCAATCGGGATGCGCGGGCTATGCGAAATCAACTCACGTCGGAGCATTGGGACCTGTTGGAATTGATGGAGTTGATTTTGCAGGTATGACGAAATTTCAGTATGTTTATGATTACTTAGTTGCATCAACAGCAACCGCACAACATACAGAGTCGCTTGGCAACTGACAACACACCCATGCTTGCCTCAATTATTCCCATCTTTGAACTTTTCATGCAGGCTTGGAAGTCCATGAAAGCAAATCCTGTCTTGCGTACTCAAAACAGCTCCCATTTCATTGATGCTGGTCTCCAGATCGCGCAGAAGTATTATCAGAAGTTGAGAAAGAACCATACTTACGTCATTGCAATAAAGCATGTAAGGCCGACGAGCGGCATGGCCCGCTACCAAAGACAGATTATTCTACTCTGAATAAATTTCGAGATTAGTTCTGCGCGAGTTCTCCATTTTATCTTTCGTGTTCACTCCAGCTTTCTTCGAACTTGAGGTCACTGTCATGGTTCAACATCTGTTGAAAATACTTGTCCAGCAATTCAAATACAAGGTGCAACTCCAAGAAATGAAGGGGGGGAGAAGATAAGATCCCAACCATCGAAAAAGAAAATCAGCATACATGAGGTGAACTGAGGGTCTCGTATCGAATATCTCACCAGAGTGGCCATGGTGGCAGCGTGGAAAGGCACTGACACGAAATATATATATATGAAAAATTGTTCTGTGGTGGAACGTCAGGGGAATTTCAGATCCGGGTGGGAAATGTGGGAAACCATTGCATGCGGGCAAAGACAATTATTCGACCCAGTCCATCCCTCAGAAAGTCACAGAGTAGGTTTTTCCAAAGCGATGAGATTTTCGAGGATTTATTCCACCCGGAATCCGATACACGCTGTAGGAGTATTGTGTGCCAATGCATCAGTAGTTTTTTTAAAAAGTTCAAAGTGTGACAGACCGAGACAAATTTCATCCGGGCTCAGATGAGAAAATCAGCCGCGCTCCCATCCCTGAGCCCAGTTCCGCATGGCAAACACAATTTGGAGCCCATCGGTCACATCCCGGCTTTATCTCCGTTGAATACAAAGACCGTCTCTGTGACATGCTCGCGCTGGAACTAGACAGTCCAAGCAGGCACTTGCAAGCGACAAAGACAGCATTGTTTCCGGTCTGCATTAGACACTTTAATGCTGAATCTGTTTCGGGCGAAGTTCACGATATTAGATTCAAGGAGGCTGAGCTTTAAAGAGCAAAAAAAAAAAAGAAGGAATTTGCAGACTTGCACAAAAGCTGCAATTGTGGGGGAACAGAAAGGATCCAGAGGGCAGAGCGTGTCCGGAGGACATAGAAGACCAAAGAGAGACCATGTCCAACCTGAGGATACCTCTCCTTCGGCTGCTGTTCAAAGAACGAGGCCCAAAGTCCCAGGACTGTAGCGAGTTGAAATTGCAGGTGGGTTTGCCGACCAAAGTATAATAATTCACGACCCAGAACAAGGTCCGATGGGCCAGGGACACCAGTGGGATCAGAGCGCTCTGTGTGTCATTTAAGGCCCTGACCATCTCCGTCTGAAAATTTTTTCAACCGTTTTTATTTCCATTTGGCTTGTGAGCGAGCACAAACGGTTTGAAATCTGTTTGTAAACGGTTCAAATGGCTACAAAGAATTAACCACTTACCACACCTTTGGGGGTGGATTCCAACCCCAAAGTCTCCTCAGAAAGCTTGGCAAATACTGGTAAAACTAGGAGCATAGTCTCGGAGCAAAAGAACTACTCACCGACGCACGAGATCTTGGAGGCATTTTGTGTTTGATGGACGATCGGTCATCTCGGCGAACTCAGGTGGCCTGCATCCTGCGACCATCCTGCCGTTGAACCCGCCTTTATGATCACCTTGATGCACCTCATTGTGATAAAGTGTCTCATTTGTGCCTCACGAAGGCCAAGGTGCATTTTTGATCGCTCCAGACTACTTCGACTCACCTGCTCCAAAAAATACCATTTAAAACTGTCTCAACCCGTTTCCATCTTGTTTTGCAGGGGTCTGCAAATGAAAACCATATGGTTGGAGCCTTAGCACTGTTAATGTACATACAATAATATTATCCTCTTCTCACCCATCAGGAAGGATAGGATCCTCAATCCCGTAGAAACCAGGGCAACTTTGCACTGAGGTAGAATACTGGCAAAGGATTAATCTCAGGAGTGGCGACCATTTGGAAGACAGCCACGACTTGAAGTCCAGTCACAGTGTACCATTTAAGGAAAGGAAAGATCTAGAGCATTTTCCACGGTATGAATAAGCAAATTTATGAGGTTTAACTCGGCAATCATCGGCGCAGCGAACGGCTGGGAAAGCCGAAGTAATTTGGCGGGAGGAAAGCGGATTACGTGAAAATTGCTGACGAAAATGTGATGCACGGCCAAAATCCAAAAATCATGCTCCCTATAAGACCCGTACCTTACGGTAGCGGGAATGTGTACGGGCTATGTTGTTCTTTTTCTCATCCTTTCATTCACCTCCCACCAGTCATCAACCCATGCATCCGCTTTGAATGGATCCGAAAGAATTGGACTGCAGCTGAGCAGAAAGTTGCAAAGGATATCATTCTTCAAAAGGTCTGTGTCTTGATGATTCTCCGCACTTTGTCCATCCTGAAATGAATACGTTCAGCTGCAGTCCTATCAAATCCAAACAACAAACCCAGATCCGCAAGTGTCCGGTTCTGGTTCTTCGAGTCTGCCTGATGGCGCATCACGTTCTCAATCTGGCTCTCGCAGCTCATCCCAGACATGTCCTGCTATTGCAACATTGACTCTACTTTCGACCAGGCTGAAGCAGTTTCGTGACACCGCACGAACCTTGGATTTCTCTGCCGATGCAGATCGTTCAAATAGTACAGAGTGGTCAGCCGAAGCTGAGATGACACATTACATGGACAGTAAGATCCCCTCGCCCATGTCAACTTAGATGATTAGCTACTGGACAGTAAGTGCGCATCTAGTCTCTTAATGACCATTCTCATTCCATTCTTAAGACAACCGGGGCTACGACGTGGAGCCGGATCTATCGGCTATTCCTGGACTATGCATCAGTACAAGCGACATCAGTCCCGTCTGAGCGTGTATTCTCGTCATCTGCCGAAACCGACACTAAGCGACGCAACCGCTTAAGTCCAGCTTTGATGGAGGCATTGCAAATGCTCAAGTTCAACTTCAAAAAGACCCGACTTAATTTCATGATGGAATTTCAGTCAGTTCCGGATTTGGATGGATGAAGACTGGTTGCGTCAACTGGCTGGGGAAGCGGATGAGGACAGTCAAAGGAAGGTTATGAGGGAGATTTTTGATGATTCAGAGCTGCGGGATGTCTCATATTTTGATATGCCTGAAGGTAATTAGCACGAAATGTTGTATTTATGCGAATTTGGAATATATGGCACTCAATACTGGTTACGACCCTCCGAATTGTACGTCAGAGTACTGTAGCAACAAGAATTTGAATTTGAATTTGAAAAAAAAAAAAAAAAAAATCGACTTATAGTCGGCTCAAGTCGACTTCGAGCCACTTGCAAGTCTGAGTCAGCATGAAGTCGAGTCGAGTCGAGTTGCATCAAAGACTTTTGTGACTCAGACTTCATTCGACTCGACTTTCCGAGTCGTGACAACATTACCCTACAGTGGTGTGGAGATTATCTATCATTTGCTGTACCTCTTCTGCTGCAGTTTGCTCTGGTATATCATGTTGACCAGTGAGATGTTCCTCGTCCAAGTAGAGGTGCTCAAATGCCGGATCGGGAGCAGGCTGAGGAATGAGCCCAGGGATTGGCGCAGCCTTGATTTGGGCCGGATGAATCCCTAACAGGCTCCACAGGCAGTCGTTCTCTTCTGCTGCAATTTTGTATGCCGTTGAGAGTTCGACATCTGTCGGGTATTGGCCCAAAAGCGCGAAATCAATGTCTTCGGATGTGAAATAAGTGTGGCAATATCTGGAGGCCTGTTTTTTTGTACGCGGCGGGGTCTGGACGAGCGTGAACGGAAGCCTGCATTTTGGCGCGAAGCTTTGGAACGATAAGCACAGCCTCTTGAAATGTGAAGTCTTTGGAAATATCCCGTAGACCGGCGAAGGTATGCTCATTGGGCTCGCTCGCATTAAACCATGGAAGGAGTGGGGTGGGATTGTCGCCGAGGTGATCACGGTGGATGAGGATCAAGCCAAGAAGACCATTCACTAGGATCTCCGAGATAGCAAAAGCTTCCTTGGAAATGAAATGGCGCGACTCCGAGTATCCTGCTTTCAGAAGGAAGGAGCGCCAGGTTTGGAGAAAAAGATGAGTCCGGATGGCAATTTTTGCACGCTCGTGATGGCTGAGTGTACGGCTCTGGTAGGCGTCGATGAAATCACCGAATACGAGGAGGTACACGACAAGTCCAAGATTTTTTCGGGATCTTGCGCCGCTTGTGCAAGAGTATCGGCGGAGAATAAACGAGCTGTAGCCAGATCGTCCATTCTGTCGCGCTTCTGATTCACATCCCGCGGATACATGGGGGAATCAGGCTCCATTGCCAACCCATATATCTGCCCGAAATAAACCACCACATCCCCCAGAACCAGGCCGCGTGCACCGGAAGATGCGTTATTTCGAAATGTCTTTCGGCCATGTTTGGCATCTTGAATTTCCACCCAGACATTACCATCCAGCTCCCACACAGTGACGATGATATCCGGGTAGTCGGTGTCGGGGTGTTTAATCCGATATTCTATCACTCGACTTGCAGCCGCAGTTAACCGTTGACATTCGCGTTCAACGGCAGCGCCGTCACCTCCGCTGGATGAGACGCGAAACCCACGGGAGATTAATCCCTTCATCAAGGTGAGTTGCCATCGAGCAAGCTCGGCGCCTTTCACTCTGGAGCCGATGGGCATTATGGCCAGGACAAGCGGCGGAACCTTAGGAAGGGGAATCTGCAGGACCCAAAGACGAAGCTACACCAAGGCGTGAGTGACCAGCACATTACAATGCCACCACAACGAAAAGGGCTAACCTTTGTTGCCACCTCGGCAGTTTTTTCGAGCTCATCCAGGGTATCATTCAACGCGTCTGCATTTGGTACTTCCATCGGTTCTCCAGTCGTCCCAACAATAAACCATTTCCCAAGCGGACCATTGTATAATGGGCGGAGAGCGGCATGGAGTTTTGTATCGTCGACAGAAAGGGACAGCGGTGCGCCGAGAGGGTATCCGTAGTCTTTGCAATATTGATCTGCATATCCGTAGGTTTCGTCCTGTATGCCGATAGCAAATCTCGGAGCACTCGATGTTTTTTGTCTATCCAATACCCGGTCAAACGATAGGTATACCATCGATAAAATAAAGACCTACTTGATGGAACGTTCACTGCGAAGAGGTATATGCCTCGAAACTTCTCGGTATGCCCGTGGACTGATAGCGTAGATGAGACCAAAGACTGCGTCGAGGTCCTCGTTATACTTGAAGTTCTGCTTTCCAAGGCCCTTGATCTCGCGGTCCTTGGCAAGTACTTTCGCCTGAATAATGTCACTGAAGACTGTGTCATTTTTGAAGTTCCCGTTGAGGACATGCTGTACATATCGGTGTTCGAGTGAGAAATTGTTATCCTGTATTTAGGGAAGTATTCAGTGATATATATATGCAGAATGCGTAGTAAATCTGACCTCGCAAACTAGTGCTTCGAGTCCCTTGAATTTCGCATATAACTGGCCGGCGTGCGGGTTTTGATTCTTGTACGGCACAAAGCGCATATTCTTTGGATCGGGGGTAGGTTTCTTAATCGCGTTCTGGTAGGGCCTGGATGTGAAAAGCAGGAGACAGGATTCGCAGGGAGGTGGCGATGCTTCCAACTTCGCATCGACGTCGACACTCTTCTTACACGCAATGGTGCCAGTAGCATAAGATGCCATGATTCCAGGAGTAACATCGTTCCGCCAAGTATGATCGTGCTGTTGGGCAGAATAGACGACTTCTTTTTGACGTTCACTGAGGTCCTTGAATTCCTTCTTAAAGAGCTTTTCACTATAATGTGCGACTGCGCGGGCACCACCACCGTTAGAGCCAGTGCGATTCAGATAGTCGCCGACAAGCGCGTTATATGCAGCTGTCAATCCCGAACACGGCCGCGAGACCTTCGCGGGGATGACAGACTTCTTTGGCTTTGCCGGCTGAACGGGTGGCATTACGACAAATTTGTCGATAGTCTGTTTCTTGGTGTCCAGTGGAGGCGGGGGAAGAGGGGCAGAACGCGCGGAGCTCTTACGGCTCTTTTCCCAGGAGCTCTTACAGCTCTTTTTCCAGTGCTTTATGAACCGTGCAGTATTGTATGACTCCTGCCCTTGCACCCATTTCTTACAAACGGAGCACTGGACGGTTTTTGATGTTGGCTCGAATGTGGCATTTGGGTCCACTGCTAGAATTTTGGTACGGAAGCCCTCAGTTCTCGTCGCCGAGGGCTGGAACTCGCCCTGCTGGACATGGATCCGCAGGTTGCGTGCGCAGGTAGCTGACCGACTCAAGCCAATATTCGAAGGGGCAGGTGCCACTGCTTTTGGGTGAGACTTAGGGTCCTTTTTCGAGCCTTCCTTGCCCTTCATAGGCTTAGGTTTCGAAGACGAGTCGGTCGATGTAGCAGAAAATGAATGTGAGGCCGTGAAGAAGGGATGGGGAGCCTGTCGGGCCGGTGCATCCGGCTTGCCGGTTTTGGCAATCTTCCTTTCCCGCACCTCGACGTCTGGCATGTTTGCACTGTCCTTCATTTCCTCAGCTTGTCTCTTCTTTCCACGGCTTCCTGTCTCTGCAGACTGTTTCCCAGGCAAAGTAACCAGCCTGGCAGCTTCTCCATCCAGCTGAGTCGGTACTTGGGTGTCGGTGGAGGGGTTGGCAAGAAAGGCATCATTGAAGTCGGGATTGGCAGCAAGAAGTTGGTCTGCAGTGTCAGCCGAGTTCACGGTACGAGGATATTTCGTGATTTTCTGTGCCAATCCCATGAGCTCATTGTTCCAAATGCGAAGAAAATGTAGACGGACCTTATGTGATAAAGCATATTTTACAATATCGCAAAACGCCTTCATGCGCATTGCGTTCGCACTTTGGGGTGTCCACAATGGATCTCCGAGAGCATTATGAGCGATGGTATTGACCGCAATTATTGGGCAATTAAATCCATCCATTGGTTTCGCGCAGGGTAGGTCGTCTGTGACGAGGAAATCTGGCTGGCCATGCTGATGTAGCCACACTTTAAGGGCATCGAAGAAGTCTTTGGGCCGCTCCCAACCCAGTGAGTCCCCGTATCGGACTCTATGGGCTATGAAATCGAGAGAGCACGCTGTCCAGTGCGTGGGTGGTCGATGGAGGACGAGGTGAAGATGCTGATGATCCTTGTCCTGAAACCATACTCCATATTTCTTCAGATATCTCTGCGCACCGGTACTGGCATTTATTGGGCCAGTTGCGATGCCATCGACAATTGGTAGAAGCATCCCGAGGAATGATGCAAATGTCGTCTCCACAATGAGATTATTTTCGCTCATCGGATTGTCGGATAGGCGGAGGCGAAATGAAAGGATTCACTGCGTTCCCACCCTACGTAGACGCACCCCGGTGTACGTTGGACTACGTCTGTCTACGTGCTGCTACATGTGTCGATCTTCATCTACGTCCAACTACGTATGTGTACGCCGTGATGTCGGTGTACGTGCGGCTACGTCTGGCTACGCGGCGTAGACATGGTCCGTCTACCCGTTGGCTACATATGTCTACGTGCATCTATAGCGTAGACGCACATAGACATACCTCGGTCAACTTCATAATCCTATTCTGCATTGAGTTTATGTATCCAGTTCCGCAGAATTGAGTGAGGTATGTGCACATTTGTCTACATTGGTCTACGTGTGTCTACATCGGTCTATGTCGGTCTACGTACGTGGACCGAGGTAGACCGATGTAGGCATATGTAGACGAGCCGTGTCTACATGATGTAGACATACGTAGACAAAGGGGTTCGTCTACCCTTTGTCTACAGGGATAGACAGACCCTCTGTCTACAAGGGGTCGGAACGCAGTGATTGCAAGTAGGGCATCGACGATGTCAGTCCCCAGATATTCCTTCGAGAATAACGCTACTAAACGGATGACCTGCATATCTCCGAATGCAGCCAGGGATCCATGCCAGCCGAGGACACTCCAAAGTCCCTGAATAGTCAGTTTCTGTTCCGCTTCTTCAGGTGTTTTCCCTCTTCGATTCACCCATGCCTCTGCACGAAGCCAGGTGTTTTTGGATTCGCAAGCGTCCAGTATTTCACCCCAATATGTGAGACCCCAGAACGGGTATGCGATCCCCGGATTAATCCAGGTACGTATGGATTTTTGGCCGTCAAACCATGCCTGACCGAGTCCTTTTTCAATAGTATCCAGCACAGTACGGGTCGGTATGGCCAGGAATGGAAGAATCTCTTCGATATCCTTCGTAGGCTCGGTTGCATCGAAAAGCTCGAAATCAATGTCCATGCTATCAACGCCATCGGTTGTAGGTGGAAGGTCATGTCGAAGGGGCTGAGAAATAGACATAGTTTTGGATGGAAGTTTTCTGGCGACCGAGTCCGGGATTTTTAGCAGGTTTCGTCGCGCAAATTCGACCATGGGGGGAACATCGTGATATATTTTGCCATTCGAAATCCATTCGTCAGGATCCCAACCTGTCGAGAGAATGGTATTTTCTTCAGTGTCGCTGAGTATATCCATGACTGTCAAGAATAGATAGAGAGATTTTGCGCGTAGAATGCAATGTGTAAAGAGTATCAAAATGGTTCAGGATTTGTTCAGAATGCCACCAGACATGAAGTTTAGATTTGGTAACTGCTTAACTGCGCTACGACTATGGGCCATTGTCCAAAACAAAGCAGACATTGAAGACCTGAGTCTGACCAAATGAGGAAGTGAATCAGTGGCCTGACCGCTCCCGACCGTTTGTCCGAATGTGATCTGACCTTCCCCCAAGCGGCCATCATTGTCCAAATTATCGCACTGACCTTGCCACCGCCACCCTCAAATTTGTCCGAATTCTGACCCGACCTCACATAGGCAAATCAAAATTTTTGTCCGAATCCCTGATTCGACCTATCAACCGATAAACACCGGTCCTGACTCGACAGGATTCGCATCCACGACACCTAGCAACGGTGAATCCAATCCAGCAACGCAGCATGCGGGAGACGTGAGGACCGACAAGAAAGGGGGTGAAGGCGGATATGAAGCGCTAAAGGTGGTATTGATATGGATGCGACGAATGTGGGCCAGAAAGGAGTAGCCGTGCACGAAGTGTCCGCACTCAATGGCATCGCGGCGTACCGGATATGCAGTGCAGGAGGAGGAGGGCAAGACATCGAATGACTACTATGCAGGAGGATAGGCCGGTGGTGGGATAGAATTGGAAGGGCCGCGCCCAAGGGTAGGTAGACGACCTTTGCGTGGTTAGATAGGTGACCTGTGTGGAGGCGACACGGCGGCGGGGTGGGTGCGCAAGCCATGCATGGAAAGTAGTCGCACAATGTGGGTGGCCAGACTAGAACAGGTGAACGCGCGGGGCAGTCGGGGGCGGGGGAGGTGGCGACGGGTGAAGGGCGGGACTCTCGCGCTTGAAGGCAGGGAAGAATGGGGGTAAGTATCCGTGTCGCAGCTAGAATCGAAATCTATAGTCCAGCGACGGGTGTATAGCCAGGAGGTGCATAGCGGCAGAGGGCGACACGATGGATAGCTGGATGGACTAGGGAAGGGAGAGCACGGATGGCGACAAGATGAGATAATGACAGTGACTGTAACGTCATCCAAATCCCATTTAATCCATCAGTGCACGGTGGATTCCCCTGCTTCCAACCATCCTGCTGGAGACGTCCGTCTCCCATATCAAGTAGTGCAATGGCACCAATTGGTACCTCGGATCGGAATCAAAGTCTCAAAGATTAGAAGCATTGTCATCTTGACCCGCGCTAGAGATCGCGGGTGGAGTTGATGACGCCGTCCACAAGGGTGACCGACCGGGAAAATGCTGCATCGCAGAACGAGAAGAAAATCGCAGGTGGTGGTGGTGGCCGGAAGAGGAAGGTTGTTCGGCTGTTGCTTCCACGAATATTTGATGTCATGTGTCGTTAGACGCCCGGCGCTTGTTCTCGACGTCCATCTCTCCACCCACTGTGTTCTTCAGTTCAAGCTGTAGCGCTTCCGAACCGCCTTCATTGGATAGAAAAAGCCTCTCCAGAGTCCTTGGATCGTCTTTAGAACCTGCAATGATGGAGGGCACAGAAACTTGGGCTCGTACAGCTTGGAATAGTATTCTTACTTGCTGACCTGTCTATCGCCAGAGAAAATCTCATATCCGACCAAATTCTTCCTCGGCTCGTTTTAACTACATTCTATGCTTAACCGCCTGATCTCCGAGTTGAACGAGGGTCCTAGGAACTCACTATGAATGACTCATCGAGAGCTAGCTACCGGGCTTGTTTCCTTCGTTGCTGAAATTTGAGAAACCATCGGAAACTTGACGATGCGCAGTAGAGTGAGTCGCTCCGACTCATCCATAAATTTATAGCAGCCGGCTCGGTTACTGTCAAATTGTGGTCATGGATAATGCCAACGGTAAACAATGCACCCAGAAAGCAAATACCTACTTAAATTGCGACTCCCTTCCCGTCCAAATGACCATTGTACAGCGCACGTCAAGCAAGAGAAGCGCGACGACAACAGGGCGGTGGGTCCATGCGCGCGTCGTCGGCGGAGTTCACGAGGATACTGAGTGCAGCCAGTCATTAGAGCACGTAGTGCTCAAGGACCGACGCACCGTCGAAATGGGTTTAGGGTGTATGGTGTGTGTCCTCCTCTATTCCATATACATTTGTTGCTTGGATCAGACGGGATGGGAGCTCTCTACTCCCCTCCCTTCTGTTCACGTTCTCCATCGCTCCCAAACGCTGCTCTTTTCTCCCTCTCCCTCCCTGCCCACCCTATCTTCCCAACTCATGAGCTCCCCACAGATATCGATACCTATTTCCCTCAAACACCCGGCGCGAGTTTCCTCGGCGCCCGCGCAGCGTCTGATGAAGCAGTAAAGGACAAGGTACACCATTTTGCTGTTTTCATAAGCTGTGATTGAGATAAAGCTCCATGGTAAACTATATTTTTGTTTTTCCTCAAGGCAGCCTGCTAGGAATGAATATTCACTACCAATCAGTAAATCCATTCTTGCGGGTGCCTTTCATGTGTGTTTCATTCTAGAGCGCTGGGATATAGGTTGCCTTGATGTACGCTTTCAGAATCATCTGGATTCATGTGAATCGGTTCTCTGGTGAGGGAGCAAAAGCCGTTGCTGTGTCCCGTTCAAACTAGACAGCCGGGATTTTGGAACATTCAATTACGTAATATACCGGGTGAGTAGGGTGCAGTATGAAAGTCCTGCTTACTCGGTTTCGAACGCGCCTACTCTCGAAGAAATCCGTTTAGAAATGAATGAGAAATGGACTTGGCAATCTGACACTTCAAAACTGCTTTCTTTTAACTATTTTTAGATAGTGTCATTACTTTTGCAAACAGCTGTAAAACAATCAACAAAATTATTTTTCTGTTGCATTGCACATTTTTTTTTTTGAGTAATATATTTTTTCTCCTTTGAATAACCTTAACCTTACTATGTGGTCATGCTTTTGATAGCCAAGCAGCCAAGTCACTTGCGTCGGCCAGCTTGTATGGCAGTCAACTTGCACCTTTAATAAAATGGGGTATAAACACCTGTTTTTAGCAAAACATAGCCCAAATTCCCCACGAAAATTGAAGATACAGATATTTTTAGGACTCCAACAAAGCATAGAAAATTTTTCAACTGAATAAAAGCTTTTCTTTCAAAGTTGCAGATAATCCTTGCACGAAGCATAAAGTTCCACAAATTTTTCAGAATGGTGGCTGTGCCAAACTGCCATCAGGCAGGTCATGCAGCGATCAGAGGTCCAAGAAGGTCCTCAGCATCTATCAATGAGTTGAGCTGATGCCTATGAGCAGCTGTGGACCACCTTCCACAGCTGCTCATAGGCATCAGGTGTTGATGGATGTTGAGAACATCCCCTGAGGCTCTGATTGCCTCCCCTCGCTCCCGATGGCTTCCACCCGCCATTAGCCGGGCTGGCACAGCCACTGTTCTGAAAATCATTGAACTTCATATTTTGCCTGGCAACGATAGAGTGTGCAACTTTAAGGAAAAATCTTTTTATTTCGGAAAAAGTTTATACAGGTTTTTGAACTTTCTAAAAAATACTTTATATCTCAACTTTTTCACGTAAATCAGCAAAGTTGTGACCAAAACTGGGTGATTATACCCTGTTTATTAAGGGTGCAAGTTGGCCGCCATATATATGCTTGTGTCCCAACACCGATTGAATGATGCGGATTGACACAGCCACAGCATCGCCACCTTCCTAAAATAAATAATATATAAAACACAAGACATTCCGGAGATATATGCAAGTAGTAACAGAACAACACGACTTATCCCACTGTCTCAACTCGATAAGCAACTGGTGGTCTGGAAGAGGGTGGCCTCCCGCTCAGTTCAGTTTTGGTCCATCAACGAAACACATACCCTTTGCACGAAGAAACTGGCAGGACCGTTGGCGAACATCTATGATGTTCCAGATGTTGCATAATTCAAATCCGGAAAAAAACTTTTGACTTGGAAAACTTTTTTTGCTCACCAGCTAGAATCCTTCTGGCCTGCATCCCTACATACCATATGAGTGAAATAACAGTCCTATGTCATCTTGAGGCCCTCAATCGTGCTGCGTGATAAGTTTGCAGCCAGATTTGAGTGCCATCACCAGATTTTGATGGCTCGGAATATCCCGGCTCATTTTGTGTCTGGTTTTTATGTCTTAAACAAGCTCAATCACATGAACAGTCAACTGGATGTGTCCAAACAGCCTCAGGCCACATATAATGTGTCCTCAATGGGAGGGTTCAAAAAAAAGTTTGACGAGCTCGGAACATTCCGAATTTCCGCACAAGTCCGAAATTTGCTGATTTTTGGAGTTGAACCTGAACACAATTGAATGCAAGTGACTTGCATGGAAACCAGTTTTTACAAATGATGTCTGGCTTGAAATGAATGCTAGACCTGAGGATTGAGCCGTTCGCAATATCCCGAGCCATCAAAATCTGATGATGGCACTCAAATCTGGGCTGCGAAATTCATCGCACAGCAAGATTGAGGGCCCTGAGATGATACAGGACTGCTATCCACTCATATGATATGCAGGGATGCAGGCTAGAAGGATTCTAGGTGATGAGCAAAAAAAGTTTTCCGAACTCAAAAGTTTTTTTTCCGGATTTGAATTATGCAACGTCTGGAACGTCATAAACATCGAGCTCGATATCCCGCAATTAAATGGGGGTTTGGATCGCTCTGTCTGGCAAATGTTTAGTACTCGATGACACTGGTTTGCGTTCTTACGGTAAAATTCTACGCAGTTGTGGTGGCGCCGGCCTACCTGAAAAATCCAGATGAGCCTCGAACTAAATTCGACCGATCAACGTACCGAGTGTTGATCCGGACCACAGCTTTACAAATCTTGTAGTTGACGGGGCCAGTCGGCACCAGAAAAAGGTGGTCTGTTGCCTGTGATATTTGAATATAAGTATGTATGACCGAGTGAGGAAGAGATTGAAACATTGGACCACTAAGATGAAATGAGAATGGTCAGTAGTGGAGGGAGACAGGGTACTTACCAGTTGCACTATGATTCACGTTTTGACGGGGTTTCGAAAGGTCAAAATCACGGATGAAAGCCCTTGGGAACGGGTGAAGGCCTCAGCGTTATAGCTCAACACGGAGAATTTGAACAGAGGAAGAAAGCGGGCACAGATTGCGCTGTGCGGGAATCCAGATCAACGCCGACGACTCGAAACCCTCATGCAGGCAACCCATTCCGTAGCTGTCTTGCGGAGGATTCTTGCTCTAGTTCATCAACGTCAGAGGTTGCTGCTTGACACGACATCTAAAGCGATACTGAGGAATAGACATAGACATCGAATTCTTGATCAAGAGTCCTCTTGAAAACCCGTGGCGTAACAGATCTCGAGTTGTTGCGTATATTAGCCGTCTTGCGGAATATACTTGCTCGAAATTTGGTCCGTCGACGCCATTACGGTAGGCGAGAGCTACGCGGTTCGATTCAAATCAAGAACCATGGTTCGGCCGTGCCTGCCGGTGTCTTCCGGTTCCCATAACTCCACTATGTCCTCAACTCGTCTCTAGTCCTCAACGCCGCTGCCGCCCTCCGCCGCCTCCTGCCATTGCACCACCTCCCACCCATCGCGCTGCCTCCCGCCTCCAACCGCCACCGCTCCCACTCAACCGCGGACTGAGTGATGACATTCGTGGGACACCATACGGTGGCCGACCGAGCTGCAGAAGCGGCTGTAGGCGTACAGGTCATTTGCCTAGGTAAGTCAACCGGCTGTGTATCGCGAAGGCTGCAACACCTCACCCTCGACTTCCACACCAATAAGTGTATCATCGATGATGTCGTCAATAGTCCAATGGGATACTTGTCTTTCTCTGTTGCTCAACCCACACGCAGGCGGTAGTATCCTCGAAGCAGCTGCACAACAAAATCTCCGGCTTCACCACCCATCTTCTGAAGCGTATCCAGAAGGGGCCCGTCCGCGGCATGTCCTTCAAGCTGCAGGAAGAAGAGAGAGAGCGGAAGGACAACTATGTCCCCGAGGTTCCGCTCTCGACACCCCTGCGTCTGGGGGATTGGAGATCGACCCAGACACGAAGGTCAGTTCCCCGCCATTTGCATCGCACTTTTTCACACATCCCAAACATTTCTGTAGGCTCTCCTTACCGTCTTGAACTTCGACTTAATCCCCATCTCGGTCGTTGTCCCGATCACCACCCAACCTGAACGCAGTGGACCCGGTGGTGGCCCCAGGCAGGAGAAGCGGATTGTCCTGGGCACTGCTCCCCGGTAAACGCACCCACCCGAGTCTTGTTGAGGCATGAAGTATGGTACATGTGTCTTTATGTGCGAAAAATTATTATGCTATGCCATATCTTCAAGTCGAGTTTTGATGATCTCAATTGTTGCGACGGCAGTGCCTGCTTCACGTTTTTGTATTCGACAATTTGGCGTCATTCTGCAATGTCCTTTGAGCGTCCTCTTTTCCCAAGGACAAACTGCAATAACGATCTCTGGCACCATTGACGCAGCGGCACGACAAAGTATCCCCTGTGGACCAATTGACCACCAGAACTTGTTTTTCGCTGGAGGTTGTCCGCAACGGTGATGGACACTGCTGTACCATTTCGACAAATAAAGTTGTACATTAGAACAAATATCACTGTACATTGTTTCCGAGATTCTCGATAAATGCAGACATTTTTCTAAATATTTCCCAGCTGTTCGTCAGTGTGATTTGTGGGGAACCGAGTGACTTGTGAACGGACTCCGCCAGCGCAGCAAATTCTGCATCCACCCAGTCCAAGTGCTCGCTTCTAGACCCCACCTCCTCTGTCAGGAACTGTCTGAGTTCGGCAATCGTCTCCTTCGGAACTTTGATGAAGCAATTTATTCCCCCATACAACTCGGGATACTTCAACGCATCGGCTGGAACATGTCCAGAAGGCATATTTTTATTAGGTTGAGATCGTACTTGGTGTTGGTTCCACCAGATGCGAAACTCGTCGAGTTCGGCTTGGGCCAATGGAGGGAAGATCCAATTGAATAAATCCCTGTTCATGGTGCGGTCAGCGAAGAAAACAAATAATGACTTTCAGGAACCAAACTTGTGAAAGGGGACATTGGGATCAAAGATATGTTCGTTCTTGCCTCGCAAGATATGATCTCGCAGGTTAATACCAAGCTTTTCACGCAGCCATCGCCAAAATGCTTCGATGATGGTATTGTGGACGCTCTTGATTGATTTATGCGCCGGATAGACAGCGAGATCAATGTCCGGCGCAAATATCTCACTGGCGCAGGTCAAACTCGGGTCAACGAAAAAACTCTCAACACACCGTAACACTGTTTGAATAGCCTCCAACCAGCCTAACTCTGATCCTTTATCCGTCGTGGACTGTAACCCGATCCCTGAAACCGGGTACAATTAAGCCATTATGCAGCAAAATGAAGCCGACACACCTCCATATTCCTCAATAAAATCTAAGAACAAATGACCAATGGCAGCATTGCTACGACAGTTTGGAACGACGTTCATCTTCAATAAATCGGCAGTCCATTTATCCTTCCACCCATAAATCAGAAGTCCAATGTCACCCATCTTCAATGCCTGTGCACCGATCTTTCATGTCCGTCAGATGACACCTCGTGGAAGGGTCCGAGGGCAGAAAGTGGGTGTCGATAAATTTTGTGCTTCTTGTGTCCCAGGTAACGACGCTCCGCACCGAGAGGATTCCATTCATGCATGAGACGCCTGATTTTGTCTCTTGTGAAAGTTGAGATACAAGAGCATTTCACAGGACTGTACGCACCGTGGAGCCATTATTAGCTTATCCTTCAACTTGGACTTGACAAAATTTGGGCCGTTGTTCTGCATAACATCCTTATCCATCTCGTCGGCCACAGCTTGAGCTACTATTTCGCGGGCGGCTGGGGTACGGCGCACTGAAGGTATTTCGAGCCTTCTCTCGATTTCGTTTAATTTGGTCGTACTGAAATGTCTTCGTCAGTCAAGTTCGCACAAGACTTAAGTTATTGAAAGACCGGATAGAAAGGTTGTGGTCCTTGGCGAGTTGTTCGAGCTTTTTTTCCTGTGACAACCCATGTCGAACATAGTCCTCCAGACTTTTTTTAAGCTCGTCGTCTGGAGGATCTGTTATTCCTTGTCAAGTCCAACGAAAAACTTGATGCGATTCCGAGATCTTACAATTCTTTGCTCCTGCGCCGTTCTTTCCGGTGGGATTGGGCATGATTCAAGCAACCAGAGGGATTGATTTCAAATTGGGTAATGAGAATCGACGCTCGCAGAATCTTCTGGATTGCACCGCATGACTGAAACAAATCTGGCAAGATCGTTCTGGTATGTTCTTCCCATTTCGATCTTTCCGCAACCTATAAATCCGGTACTCGTTCAATACCACTCTATTTTTTCTCACACTTGTTTAACACATCACACTATCCTTCGTTTTTCATTCTTTCTCGTCTCGCTGCCATGGACTCAAACAGTCCTAGTGCAGCACAATGCGAAGACTGTGGTTTGACCTTTCCTCTCCGGGAAGCTGCTGGCAAGTGCCCCAAATGCGTCAAGCTGCAAAACCATGATCGAGACTCAGCTGAGTATCAAGACATTCAAGTACGTGTCTACCCTGTTCTAGCCATACCTTCTGACTTCGACATGATTCAGAAGTGGCCCCAGTGTTCATTTTGCGGTGTTACTAGGAGGAACATGGCTCCTCCACCCATGCCCGGGTCAGCTCAGAGGTGTGGGTCATCTACTTGCAATATCGTACTATCTTGTACGTTTTCACTACCTATCTGATATCTATAACCTCATTTTCTTTTGCATAGTTGCTACACCACCATCGGGCACAGCAGAGCCTCTGGGGCCATTGTTGGTCGGCAATTCTACCAATGAGGCAACTGCAGCTCGCATACTAGCCCTCCGCCAACGCCTCAAGCTTCCACCTCCTGGTCTATCTTCAAAATCCGTCAATCCTGGGACGCACTTGAATACAGCTACGCTCCTGGCTCACAAACACGGTGGTGGGCTTCCAGGTGAATCACTGATCATGGTCTGCTGGGAGGTATGTCATTAGCAATGCCTTCAAATTTTCCTTAAACTTTTTCAGGTTCGATCCAGCAAGAATTCAAAAATCGATGCCCGGCTAGGTAGCGCCTCCAAAAAATGGTCAACCAGCCTCTATATGGAATGTAGGTTGTCCATACTGATGACATCTGCACTGGTGAACACCTTTCTCCGTACAGATATTAAAGCTGATGTAGTGCAAGTCGTCAATGTTGAGTGGACAAAACAAAACCTTGTTGCTCTCCGAAAGTTTGCAGCTATCTTTATATCTTTTTCAGTTTGTACCAACCTGGGTTGATCTCTAGTGATGCCACCTCATTCTGCTGGCCTGTCGACCGTCTCTTGGAACCGGGTACTTCCACTATGACCCTTGGCGAATTTTATACATACTATAGTACCCCCACCAATGCGCCAATCTATCTTCATGAAGTGCCCAAGAAGTGGAAGCACTTCTTGAAGCATGCAAAGACTTCTCCGTTCATATGCCTTGAATTGTACATTGACTATGATGCGGTAGGCCATTCAGCATAGACATACTTGATTTCAGCTGAAATTTGTCTCAGTGGAAACAAGCCAAAGAATCGGTCGAGAATATGAATTCAGTTTCCGACATGACGTCCTCTGCTGTCACCCAAGTTACCCGGAAGCGGAGCCGAACTGACTCGTCCAAAGATCTGACTTCCGACAAGCAGAAGCAAATCTGTTCCTCCGTTTCAGCAGGTGACGTCTTTTTTGTATACATTAAACTTTGCAAGATGTTTGACAGTGCTGTAGTTTCACTGCGTTCCGAGTTCTCCCTCTCAAAGTGGAGCGGCCGTGCTGTAGTCCAGAAGCAGAGTGATATCACTTACAGGAAAATTACGTGCATTACCGCTACTTCGACTGGACAGCCGCAGCTCGTTGATACAGGCGACATTTATCGTGGACATATATTTGATACACCATTCAGTAGCGGGAGCATGAAACACGCCTTTGATGTGAGTAATTCAGCATTCCTTCTTGTTCTGCGCTGACGAATACCTTCAAACCTTCAAACGACAACTGATCCTCACAACTGGGGAGCAGTATGTCGCAAAACGCTTTTTTAGGCTTACCGCTGCAGACAGCGATCTATTCGAATCGGAGGTTTCTGTCGAAGCGAACCGAGTTGAAGTTGAAGGGGAGATTACTAGGCTCGCAATCGGAACGTGGTTCCTGAATGGTTTCTATCGTCTCTGTAAATCCCACGGAGATGTCAGTGTCGACACAAGTGAGTTAGACTCTGACCCCGATCATTTCCGAAGTAATGTTTGTTAGATATCGCGTTTGCCGATGCATTCCTTGCCATAGAAGTCGACCGTCCATCAACGGCCTCGGGAGTCGCTCAAATCACTGATACAGAGGAGGGTTTAACATGGTTGGTAGAACGCAAGCGTCCAACTACAGTTATCAAGTTCAGTGGAACTTTGGTTCACCGCTCACATCGCAGAGATCTGCGAAGTGCAACAATCTCAACTTTTGCTCATTTTGTGTTCGGGTATAGTAAGGGTACACTGGTCGTTGCTGACTTGCAAGGTGCGTACTTGCTGCTTTCCATTACTCACGAAATGACCTCTGATTGCATCTTTCAAGGCACTCCTTGTCTCGTTCGTAACAACGACGGGCTTATCCTCTTTGATCTTATGACCCATACCAAGGACGGGTGAGGCACGGAATCCTTTTCATTTCTCTCCACTGATCATTGTCCAGAGACTCCGGTATTGGCGACTTCGGTGAAAAGGGGATCAAGTCCTTCATCGACGATCACCGGTGCACAGATTTGTGTCGGGCGCTGACTCTCGAATCATCATATCCGCTCATTATGCAGGAGGATGGGGATTCTAGCAGTGGAAAGGACTCGGATGAGGATGAGGATCCTCTTCAAATCCATTATTAGATACAACATACGCTCATTTTCTGACATTATTGCGAACTTAGATTACTCTGTAATTAGATTACTGCGTACTTAGATTACACTATACCCCTACCTACCTACCTGCCTACATAGTACTTGAATACATTGCTCTACTCACGTTCATCTGCATATCCGAAATATATTTGAGTAGTTAGCAAATTTCCGCCTGGTTGCAACCAAATCAGACAGTACGCAGAGTACCGAGTGAGGCCCATCCCTCTAGCCTGCGACCACAACGAGTGCACGCAATATCGTGACAATGTCCTCAGCCTTGTGCCGAAGGGCGTAACACTTGCAGAGTGCAGTGATAACGCACTCGCCATTCGTCTTCCCACCTAACGCCGTCCGTGCTCAGATCAATAGACCTGGCATCACATTGGTGAACCCTTCGTGGGTGACAGAGGTGGGGTGTCACTGCAGGAGTTGAAGGTTATGATCGTCGATGAATGGGAGCGAGAGTTGGGCTCGGCCGAGAGAAGACCGCGGCAGGATGAGCTGGAATCATCATCAACAATTCAGAAAAGAAGGGGCACCTACCCGAGACAAATTCTCCCCTTCGACGAGACAACTTCCCTCCAGACCCTGGCAGACGAGAAGGCCCAATCTCGCCACTAAACTTGGACGAGGATGTAGATGCAATCGATGACCCAGTGACGATGCGTGCTTTTGTTAGGGGCTATCACGGTTTGCTTTCTCAATGCGAGCACAGGATGATGTCACCGATGACAGGATGCCCATGCAGAACGTTGACTCTGGGTCACTTCCCTTCGTTACGGTGTGTCCCGCGTATGTCACCAATCAGTCTGCGGTTGAGTGGGAGGCGGGAGGCGGGAGGTGGGAGGCGGCGCGATGGGCGGGAGGTGGCGTGATGGGCGGGAGGTGGCAGAGGGCGGCAGGGGCTTTGAGGAACTACGAGTTGAGGATATAGTGGGGTTATGGGAACCGAAAGATGCCGGCAGGCACAGCCGAACCGCGGTTCTTGATTTGAATCAAACTGTGTAGCTCTCGCCTACCGTACGCCATGAGAGTCCAGAGTCGATTGGTAAAACTCGGCTATCAATTCTTCGGTGATGAAGCCATTTGTGGTGCAACGGAACGTTCCGAGTGTGTCATGCGCATCGCCGATCCAACTTCGTCAATATCTTGCTGTACATACATGTACTGCGTATATCAGTCAACCAAGTAGATTATTTTAAACACAGCCATCCCGGGATACATTAAATGTATACTGTAACCTGGAACATTTATATATATAGTGCACAACAAAGGGAGGGCCCAATAATACAGTACGTAGGACCGGCTAATTCCAGCACGGCGAGACTTAACTCAAAAGTTGTCAACGTGAAGTATTGACCTTTTCTCCCCATTTATGGGAAAATTAAGCTACATTATCAGTTCCTTCAATGAACTTGAAGTGCCAAGCATAATTAGCCATTCATGTACGTAGATGAGTTTTGGCCCATGGTTGGCAGTAGTTTCATGATAAATCGCCGTTGGTTCAGAAGATTTACTTCTAATCTGTTTGCTCGGAGATGATACAGTGCAAATGGAATAAATGGGAGAAAAATAGAAGATGGATGGCCAACCCTGTTTTGACTCATATGAGCACAAGCGCGAGCTGGCCCAGCTCAGAGCTACTGAGTGGGAGGGCGGGATCTGGACCCCGCCAGATCATCTGGCGGGGTCCATTACGACCAACTTTGATAGCCGTCGGCAATCAGTTCGGGAATCTTTTTGATGGGATCGAGTTTTACCAATCGACTCTCCCCTCACGTCATGACTGGCTTGCCCGATGTTGTCTTAGGCCTTGAATATTGAAAGCTTCGGTCAAGTTGCTGGGGTTGCGATTCAGGTAAAACCGGTCTTGTAGCTTGAAGGCAATTGAGCGAGGAAACGGCTTGCGAGAGCGACATCATGGGGGAAGGAATGAAAGAAGCGTTTTGGACAGTCGTGGCTTATCAACGGATTTTGAGCGTGAGAGAAGAGGCCGGGTGCTTTCTCGGAATGGAGCGGCATGGAGCTAGACAGAGATGAATGGCAGTTGGAGTACCATTTCGAGAGAGTGTGAGAAAAGGAAGAGGTGCACAAACAGGTGCAATGTGATACGAGGCATCTGCTTAATACATGAGGTATGCGAAGCACTCAAAAAAACATGCCTCGAAAATGTTCACAAAAATATTTACATTTTCAATCCGAGCCAAAAATATGTGTATAAAAGCTCAAAAAATTTTACCCTTATGGTAAGAATTGAACAGGTAAACATTTTCCTCAAACAAGACTCAATCTTATAATGTTTTTTTTCTCCCGTGGCAAGCAGAAACCATTACATAGGGGTCAGGACCTCCGAAGACATTCCTGTTGACCCAAATGGCCTGAAAAACTCACATAAACATGATATATTCTCGTAAAATATTAAATGTGCAGATTGACCGCCATAAGTCTAAGCCAAAAGTTGGTGTTTGTGTAAGAAGCTATGCACCCAACTTAAAGCTCAGATAAGATTTGAAAGATAGGGGTAAGAACAGAAGTATGGTGCCAGGCAATGACCTGAGAGCACAATAATTAAGAGCCTGTACATACAACTGTGAGAGCTAGGGGAAGAGGAAAGCAAAGCAGTTACAGAGAATTAATATATATCAGTTGAAAAAAAAGTAGAAATAAAACTTGCATATCTATTGAGAAATGGCTGGAGAAAAAAGCAGAGGTAAATGGCAAGAGAAGTAGGCATGCAATTCAAAGGTCAGATTAGATTTGGCAGATAGGGGCAAAAGCAACTCAAGACAAACACCTATAGAATTGGGAAGGGAAATGTAATAGAAAAAGGACTGCAAGCTTCATGAGATTTGTATTTATCTGGGACAGTGTAGGGGTGAAGTAAGGACAGGAGTGAAGGAGCAATGATTGACCGGAGATCGGCGTGCGCAAGCGCCCGCATACGGCGATCGGCGCGCGCAAGAGCGTGGGACCCGGCGGTAAACTTCTCGACAGCCAGTCGCACCCATATCTTCGCACGGAGACGCCCGCACGCAGCGGATTCCACACGGCGGATTCCGAGACCCGTGGGACGCGGCGGCAACATCTCGACAGCCGGCAGCAAAATCTCGACAACATCATGTGAGTTCTCGAATTCTCAGGTGAATTCTCACATGATTTCTGACAAAGGCTATGCTCGTCGTCTCTTAATGTATACAAGCAGTAAGAGCTGGATTGGCATACGAGTGCAATCCGCCTAGCGGGGAGGATATTTGGGAGCATCCAATGAACCATGGCAGCACGCGCGGCTGCAACCTGACCAACATCCTGGACATCACTTGTTCCTCCCGCTGATTAGGGCGCAAAGGGGACTCAAGTGACTCACGAGGCCTTTTACGATACTTACGATACTTACGAATTTTACGATACTTATTTCTTTCCATCTGGGTTCATCGAGGTATCCATACCTAAGTATATTTTATACGTAGATGAATATCACTTTGTTAAATTGTTAAACTGAGCAGAAGAATGAGCGTGAGATACAGAATCGTTCAAGCGGAACACATCTGGGTCTTGAAGCCCGCTGTCTGAAGCTATAGCTCCATATGGAATGGCCTCGGATCAACCCAGTCCGCAGTTCGAAGATCTGACAAGCGCCACATTCTAAAATGGGCCCTGATTAATGTTGATTGCTGTCAAGATGTGGGAAGACATGCAGCATGTGATCCTTCGGATTGGATTGATACATGGCACTGTCCCGCTGAAGAACACCGGTTTTTTGGCGGTTTTTAGGGATTAATTGCAATCGCTGAATCTACCATCAATCGTGAATGGTCGGAGACCGTGGACTTATCCTATGAGATGGACCGAACCTTCCTCTTCTTTCAGCACTGGACTCACTCAGTCCATTCGGTGGTTCAAGTCATGCCGTATGTCCGATGGCTGTCAGGAGCTGTAAAGGTGTGCAACATTCAGTTCTTCAAGATTATAATTCAATCAGGGACTGACCATTGGTACACCGATTATTCGTATACTTACAAGTGGCTGGTGTGCCGCTTTGCGGCCCCCCAACCTCTTCCAGAGGTTGATTTGGGCCCTAAACAGCCAAGAGCCAAGAGTTTCTCACGTCTTGAGTCTCTTTGAAGGAGAAGTGATGGTGGGTGATTGGGTGGAGCGGCGCCCGTACGTGGCATGCTTTCGGAGTTAAACCGAAGGCCAGGTTGAAATGGAGCCAGCTTTGCTGACCGGGTGTGGAGAGCCACGATGAGTCCTCGGACGATGGCCTGTCACAGGTCCAAGGAGACGATGACAATGAGGTTAGCAATTTGAAGGAAGACAACTGGAAACTCACAAGCATAGCAGGAACCAGACGAGACCCTCCCTCTATGGCCAGCTCAGACATTGATATAGATGTACCTGTGAACATTTCTGAGATGTCGTGCTGCATCTAACTGACGGCTTCAAGAGGCGTCCGATTCGCTAGCCGAGCACACCATCAACAGCACGTGCTGCAGAGCACCTTCCATATCAGGCTACCTTTCCCACCGCTCTTGGTGTTGATGCTCGCTGTAAGCCCCATGCTCGAAGGTGTTACTGTGAATGGACTGGTCCTCAGTACTCATGCGACTTATTTTGAGCAAGTGAGGTAGGTCTTGAGCCCACCATTCAACATTTACACGCACTGTTGAGAATTATGTAATATGCAGCACCCTTTGTCTTTTTGACTACTATGCATTCAGGGCTCCTCCAGACTTTTCCTGACGAAGTTAATTCATGTACAGAGTGCCTTTGAATATTTTAACAATTATCTAGGAAACATACCATGCCTGAGAGTTGAAAAGAGCGGTGGGAAAGGTGGCCCGATATGGAAGGTGCTCTACGGCACGTGCTGTTGATGGTGTGCTCGGCTAGCGAATCGGACGCAGAAAACGCTATCCCCCAACGATGGCGCGAAAACACGTGATCCGGTGATCGCGGTCCGCTTACGTGTCGTTACGCAACACGCCAACAACTCTCAACAACTTGAACAAGTTGGACAAGGCCAGCGCGCTGCACATGTGGTTGCAGGCCTGCAGTGCGGTAAGAGCCATATTTTAGACTGTTTTGACTGTCGGTATACTAGAAAGTACTTCATTTATCATATGCAGAATTCTTATATTTGTTCTTGAACCCGTTGATGGCTCAAACAAAGAATGCAAAGCTTCAGAGGCGGTGGCCAGAAAATTTGGGCCTCCTTCGGCCTGTTCCCAAATTTTTCCACCTGTTTCTGGATTGATTTCTACAGGTAGGTATGGTGGTCAGTTTGCACCTTTAATAAATCGGGTATAAAGTCTTGTTTTTGGGAGATAAACAGGTGATTTTGAGTAAAATATTTTGGCTAAGTTCCATATGAAAGTAAAGTGAGCGCGTTGGAATTCGGTTAGTGTCAAACTTGGGTTTGTACATATGGTAAACTTCAGTTCAACAATCTTCTTTGGTGTATCTGAAAAGTGTTTGGAGTGATGTAGTGAAAGAAAAACTTTTTTCCATATAAAAAGTTTATGTTGAACATATAAAGTTTTTTTCTCTGTGGCTAGTAAAAACTTTCTCGGCGATATCACTGCCTTATGGCTGTGCTCCCTACTGATGGCACCGCCAAAAGATCCCTCTGTGATTTTTAACAGGCTTGAGCTCCTTGATATTTGGGTGGGTGTGCTCCCATGTGGACTAGGAACATTTCAAACAGTTCAAGCAAGGTCTGTATGAGCTCCTATGGGATTTGGCACTTGCCGAGATTGCAGCATCACTTGATGTTGATCCGCAAAACCATCATTCGGCCAACACAGCCACCTAGCTGTGATACCGCCGAGAAAGTTTTTGTGTGTCCCAAAAGTTTTGTACTCAAGTTGAACAAAGTTTTCCCAAAAAAAAACTTTTTATGTCCAAAATAAAACTTTGTATATGAAAAAAGTTTTTCTTTTTGTACATCACATCAAGCACTTGCAAAAGGATTGTTGAACTCCTATGTATGGCAATGTTTAATGCTATGAATTCAAAACCTCCTCACATCAAGCTGTTTACACCCAAAATTGAAAGTTTATACCTGAAATTCATGAGTTTATACCCGAAATCCATGAGTTTATACCCGATTTATTAAAGGTGCAAACTGACCGCCATAGGTAGGGTGCAGTAGAGTATTGAAATATTGATTTTGGGCCGAAGTTGGCACCATCTGGCACTACGAACCTCAGAAAGAAGGAAAATAAAGATTTTATGCACTTTATCCATCTTTGAGAATATCTGCTGTCTGAACGTTCGCTGAGTCGCGCTGGCCTTGCGAAGTTGTTGGCGTGTTGCGTAACGACACGTAAGCGGACCGCGATCACCGGATCACGTGTTTTCGCGCCATCGTTGGGGGGATAGCATTTTCTATCGGACGCCTCTTGGACGGCTTTCTATAGGAATTACCCGGCGATCTGACACCGCCATCTCCGCCCGTACTAACCCGAACTCGCGTTGGTAGAGCAATCAGGAAAAGAAACTTCCTGCAGGAGTTGGAGGATTGCGAGTGCGGCGATCCTGTTCAAGAGGATGAGAAGAACGACGAGAATGCAGTCGAGTGCCAGGGTACTGGGTGTGAAACTCGCTGGGTGCGTGGATATTTCACTCGCCGTCTTCAAGTTTGACTTTATGACCTGCCTCACAGTTCCACCTTGCATGCGTTGGCCTAGAATACCCAGAGCCTGACTGGAAATGCCACGGATGTTCCACAAAACGGGTTAGAAGGCGGTAACTGGTGGGGGAGAGCCGCAAAGGCACTTGGCGGATGAAAGTCCGAGTGAGTACCATATTTCGATGTTTATGTAATGCTGTGCGGTCGGTCGGTCGCCGCTGGGGAAGGCTTAATGCAAAATTCGGCAGGGTATCCTTAATTATTTTTTTGGAACCCCCTTGCGCGCAGCCCTGCCGGCCCCCAGCTACGCAATTGCGCAAGTTGCCCACTAATCGCCGCAAAAGAAGCTGCAGAAGCAAGCAAGTGGGAGCCGGTGCGAAGCGCCGGCGAGCGCTTGTATAGGATAGGATGACGAGCGTAGTCCTACGACTCGGAGGCAAAGTCATATATAGTTGTCCTGACTGGTGCTGATTATTTCTCGCAGTCCACACTGTTACCAGGTACGATGAATCAATTTCGCCCCAAGTGACCTTTCCCACTCATTGTCGCACTGCTGTGCCACTCATCCGTTCCAATTACTATGGTGATTGTTCACATGTGCACGGCTCTTGTACTGTGTGTAGTCCTGGCTGACAGAGACTCTCAGGTTCAATCGAGGGCCTGGGATGTGTGTGTATTAGTGTTTTGGGTAATTCCTGGCGCTCGGATTAATCTGGTGCTTGGATTAATCTGGCACTCGGATTAATCTGTCACTAGGATTACTCAGCAGCCGGTTCAATCAGGCGATTAGTTTCAAACGCCGGATTGAAGTACACTGGGAGACTCAATTAATCCAGATTAATGCATTATTCGGGTACCAGCTAGCTACTATTTGAGACCCCTTACTTGGCCACCTAAGCATTCATCCCTGAATCTCACTCTGTGCGCTGACCATAGGTGCGCCCAACTGTGTCAGAATAAGGGCAGGGATCCTACGAAGAGTTCAAGACTACTCCCACCCAAATATCTGAAGATTTGCAGTTACAGTGAATTTATTTCGGCTGGCAGTTCAACATGGCCAAATAACAAGGTAGTTGGCCACCCAGCCAAATCAAGTCGCAAGGCTTGAATACAGCGCCCGAATCCATCGGAAATGGTATCTAGGGTGTATGGTGACCATTTGAACATATAATACTCAACGTGCAACCCATATGAGGTGTGTAAATGACTGCTTCTCAGATGGGGGAAAGTCCCAAAACAAGGTCCCTGGAGCAATGGCACGTCTACCGGAAGACGGATCCATATTGTGACCCAAATTAAGACTCAAATAGCTTAAAAGGAAGGTCTACGACGTATTTAGATTCCTAACTCCGTAGCAATGTCTTCACAGCTCCCCAAAAAATTCCTGGTGTTGGCAACACCAAAATTGCGTGGCTGGCGGTAAAGCACTACAATGAGAAGGGAGTTGAGCAGATAAAATTCCAACATACCTTCGGCATTTAGCCATTGCACGTCAAAAAGCCTCATGGGCAATTCCAGAGTGGTAGGCCCACGGTGTCGTCTGATACAACGTCGGCTAGGGGGAGCGACTCGAAAAAGCAGCGGCGCGTTCATGGGAGCATAGCAGGGAGGATTTTGACTCCTCAGTGGCAGGTATGGTGACAGGTGAATCCCCCGAATCCGGGGAGCAGAACGAGCCCACGAAGTTCCGGAACGGCCAAGAATTGGTGGAGAGCCAGCCGAGACGAGAAAGCCAAGCCGCGTCGCGTAAGAAATTGATATTCACACGTTGCAGGTCTTGATCCGAGATGTCGTAGCTTTCGATCAACTCATCACTCCGGCTCCAAATTCGGTCCAGACCTTCGTTATAGATCGTACTCCCACCCCCCATTATCCCTGGGAGCGAACAAAAAAGTGTCGACATGCTAGACTCCCAATGGCCAACTAGGCAGGGTGGCCAGGTAGGGGGTCTCAGATAGTACAGTAAATAAATAGGGCACTTGTAGGAGCATGGATTAATCCAATCCTGATTAATCGACCGTACACGTTATATATAACACTGTCAGATTAATCATGGGAGGGGCTGGACAGAAGGCGTGTACTTGTTTCCAATCAATCATTCTGAAATTCATCCGCTAACCCTCGCATGACACCAGGACCAACCATAATAGGATACGGCTCGGTCCTGCGTGGCGCGACTCTGTTCCTATGAATGTGGGAGTCTGGTAAAAATAACGCGGCAGGCGCGCATTGACGCGCACCGGCGTGGCGTTGACGCGGCACTGACGTGTATTGACGCGGCGATCGGCGCGCCACCTCTAACATTCAAAGCGACTCTCGAGGTCCGTCCCACAGCGAATGCGGACATCCGCGACCTCAATTTCGGGCCTCGGGCGTTCTTGGTCCGATCCGCAGGTGTCTTTGCGCTCTTCCTTCCTCGTAGCCTAGTCGACGCGTCCGACACATGACGCAGAGCGCGAAGGGAGGCTTCACGCTCGACTTTGATCGTCGTCATCTACGGCTTTCTTTGTCACTCTCCCTTCCCTGCGCTCCTCTCCGACGTCTGATCAGCTCACGAACCCAACACCGAAATATCCATACGGCACAAGATGCTGGAGATTTCTTTGATTCTCAGGCTACGTCCAGGCCACCGTACATGCGGGTCAGCGTATTCATCTCCGAGTCATGTTTGGTAAAGTCATGCGCTCACTTGTATCGGAATTTATTCTGAAATTAAAGTCGTAGGATACAGCTTGGTAGCGCCCGGCGCGCCTCTGTTCTCTGTCGTCTTGCAGCGATAATGCGTTGAGAAATCCCCGTTCGACTCGTGGCCGGGCCATAATGCCCAAGTGTCATTGTTTATCTTTTTTTTTTATTCATCCTTTCGTGCACTTTTCCAACGTCACTGCATCCGCACCCCCTGTGGATCTCCAGATCACCTCCCCTATTTCGGTGTTGACTTCCAGCTCTGACGCGAATTCGTTCGACTCGGTGGGTGCAAATATCAATCTTTTGGGTGGTATTGGGATTTAAGTCCTCACCCAGCGACGTTTGTGATCCAAGAACAACGAATCGAAGGACGCGGTTCAATAGCGTGTGGTGCCCCTCAAGGCAACTGTGGTGAGGAAGAGGACGCTGAAGGACTTTTTCGTGGATAATAAGGCGGTGTGAGTGTGAATTGATTGAGGGCACACTAGCAAAATAATTGTGTATGTCCCGAGTAGCACAATTGAATAGTCACCGGAGTATGTATACATGTGTAATTGGTAACAGCCTAAACTGTACCTCTACAATGCGAAGGACCTCAGGTCCGACGAGCCAGTGTGGCTGAGACCTTGGCATAGGGCTCAAATCTGTGGACCATCCAAGTCATCGAAAAGTTGTTCGCTTCAACCAGGGAGTGGAAGCGGAGCGCAAGGTGACTCTTGTCATGTTCTTCAACAAGAACAGGTTTGGCTAAGGCGTCCCACCGGACGAAATTCATGAGACCATTCAAGATTGCTCCAAAGATGTCCTCGGGATCCCCATCCAGGTCCAGCGGGCCAAAAAAGACCGTACTGTATCCTTCCGCAGCACGGGATCCTCGGATCCCCTTGTTGCTTCTCTGTGCACTCCGTGTGTTGGAAACAGGAGCAGAGGATACTGGACGACTGTTCAGTGTCCCGGGACTAGGTTCCGCCAATTTGGAATGCGATGACATTTCTGCCAGCATTTCAGAAATCATCTCCACCTCGGGCCTTTCACTGGGTTCGAAATTCCAGCACCACTGAACGAGGTCCCATATCCCATCGGGCATAAAGCTCTGAGCCTCGTCGTGTGGCTTGTTCTCGTAAGGTAGGACTTGGAGTCCACTGTCGGTTGACTCGGGGAAGGGGAATATGAAACCTCGACCCTGGCCAATGTGGCTGAAAGGGATCTCGCCTTCTGACCATATCTTCAATGCAAACAGGCAAGGTGTTTTTTGTTAAATATAGGAGTCAAAGAAGTATAACGAACCTCGCAGGCAACACATCCGAAAGCCCAGATGTCAGATGTCAGTGTCCTTTGGAACTGGGTGCCTTCAGGACGATGGAGTTCCGGGGCCATCCACCGCTTCGAGCCGTCTCGCGAAGAGGTGATGATGGATGTGTCTGACTCAACGAAGCCGGCCAATCCAAAGTCAGTCAAGTATGCTCGCCCGTTGTTGTCCATGAGGATATTCCGCTGAAATGTAGAATTCAGTAAGCCACAGCCAAAACTAGACTAGACTTTTTTGCTTACCCCACATAAGTCACCATGTACGATGTCCAGCGAATGAAGGTACTTTAATCCGCCAATCACGTCACAAAGCTGGGTGCAATATGAGAACATTGTTAGTATTTGTGAACGATTGAACACACCAGCTCAACTGCATATGGGCCGCATGGTGATTTCTCGCCCATGTATTTAAGCACACTACCGAGCGGCATCCACTGTGACACCATTCCCTTGACAGGGCTCGTAAATGTCGTAAGATCAACTCCAAGGAAAGGAACAATATTCTCGTCTTGACAGAGAAAGGGAAACAAGTCAGATCTTATTGTCAACAAAGGAGTTCTTGAACCCTATGCTTCACTCACGTTTTAAATGATACCAAATCAATGCCTCTCTGGAAAAATTGCCATGCAAGATCTGGCGCCGCCCATCTGGTTGATCCACGAAACTTGTGAGAACCTTAATAGCAACCTCCACCTCCTTGTCCGCCGCCTTTATGTATCTTCCATGATAGATATCAGAGAATCCACCCTGCTTGACTGGCCGGGGGTTGATTAAAACGACACCTCGAATGGCGAGGTCATCAGGAAGCAGCTCCAAATACTGGGCCAGATGATTGAGAAGACTGTGTGCACGGCCTGCAAAGATGTTGTAGTTGGGTATGATTTCACGATTTACGGCAGCGCCAGTGTCAAGGATCTATGCAGGCAATTAGATATCATGGTACAACTTGGTCCGCACGTACATGGTTGGTCAGATTGAGTACAGCCAGTGCGTGGTCCCGCGGGAGCAACGGGAAGTCCTTTTCGTACGACTTTATTTCGAACAGCATCTGCAGCACTTGAGAAATTTTGATGCCGTCATGGATGAGCGCGACATTGATGTCAGATTGTGTAACATTTTTGGCCTTTGTTAAGCACTGCCGAAAAAGAGAATTAATATGCTGTGCACTGCAGAAGGATTTGTGCTGACTTCCAAAATTCTTTTGCGTGTCTCCAAGGCATGGTTAAGCGCCGAAAAGAGGGATAGTGTAGAATGTGTGGCATCATCAGCGGCGGTGAGCGGATCTGTTTCCGCCAAGATGCTCATTTCGGTGAGTGTCGTGTACAGTCTGGATAAATTTCGGTCAGACAATTGTACAAAATGAACCAGTAAGAGAAAACGTACTGCTCTCCCTCGTGTCCTCCCGTCAGGTGAATCCTGTCCTCCAAGAGCACAAATAAGTTCTAACAAATCATCTTTCAAAAGATCAACACCAGGCGGAAACTGCTGCCACAAACCTTGTAAAATGGGGGCGGAGTGAGGCGATTTTCCGAGTACATCCAGCCAGAGCGAGAAGCATACAAGGTGCAAATGCTTCGAAGTGAAACATCCTTGACCCGACCGAACAGCCCGGGGTTGCTAATCACCACAATCACAATTGGTTCGTACCAATCCCTTATCGGACCGCTGCGGCATATAATGTCCTCGTCCTCCGGCACCGGCTCCACCTCCTCCAGCATATCGTGCATCATATCAATAGTTTTATACATCTCCTCGGCTTGCTGCAGGGAGCGCAGACCATGAACTATGATGGTAGTGCGGGGAAGCCCAAATGCGGAAGCATGATGCCGATGTTTGAGTGGCTCGCAGATGAGAGTGTCAATGAATGTCTGAGTCATTTGAGGTTTTTAAAAAGAGTGGATAGGAGTAGTTAAACCCACACCAGGAAGGAACACTCACAGCAGGGTCATAATATGAGGCGGGCCGCACAGGGTTCCGTGGGAAGGCGGGGGTGAACAATGCACAGTCTGGGGAGGATAGTGGCTTGGGCGTGTTGCGCGCAAGCTCGCGTCTGTATTCCGGTGACGCCATCATGAGCCCACGCACGAGGGGCCAAAACACCGACTCTGTTTGGCTCATGTCCACCACGGTGACGTCGCTACCATCCGGCGAGATGGTGCGGGAAATGGTTTCGGCAAGGTCAGCCATATAGCTCTGGGTCTTGTATGTCGTGATCCATAGACCACGGTTGGGTTGCTCGCAGAGCAGGGCGATCCAGTGGTGTACATTTTGGATCAGTTCGGGAGCGCTTTCCAGCGAGGATTGGGTGGTGGATAGCGGTAAATCAATCCCAGTATCTGGGGTATCGGCCAAATATATTGGACCTGCACGGCGTTGCCTGAAGACCCCAGTGATGCGAGATCGCAGCGTCGACATTGCTCCCTGCGTATTTGGATATGACGCCGAGGTCTCCTCTGCGAAGGGACGAGTGGGCCTGGGGAGACGAGGAAAGCCAAGCATGAGACGCCCCCACAGATTGGACCATCGTATTGATTTATTGTTTGATGTCGGAAGGACCGGGTCAGCGAGAACGAGGAAGTCCGTACGTCGCAGAACTGGCACATCCGTGCATCAGTCTTTGCGAAGAAGGATGGACCATCGCACGGCAACGAACTTTTCAATTCCACCATGTATTGTCGGAACTTGTCCCCGAGGCAGAACTCTATGACAGCGAGGCCAGCGAGGTAATAAATGCATGGCTGCGAGAAACACGTCAAACAGATAAAGTGGATCTTTAAAGGACACGACGCGCCCCCAGCACCATTGACAATGGTTTGTTGAGAAACTGTGCCAACGAACTGGATAATGGCCTCTCAACGGTGTGTTCGTCCTGGAGAATGAACCACGCACTAAAAGACAACATTCACTGTCGCGATGCCCTGCCACAACATATTAGTACATGATGATCAGCTCACTCTTTTCATGAATGCACTCACCAGGGCACCTCCAAGATATGTACTGTAAATATCGTCCTTGAAATACTCGCCGTCCGCCAACTGGAACCACTGCGATCCCCGCAAAAAAACCGAAAGCATCACTGATATCGCTCATGAACAGATGACACCTTTGAGTTAGAGGGTGGTGCCTACCTGATACACACAGTACAAAGTAGCACAAGGCCCTATCCTTGTCTCGGTCTCCCTTGCAGAGACCCTCAATGTTCTCGTAGTAGCAAAACCCTTGAATGCAGATAATGCCGCTCAAGGCAGTGATCGGCACGACTAAAGCGGTGGCAGCTCCCAGATGTGGCTGTAGTACTTGATCAACTGGGGGGGAAGGTCTCCTAGGCCTGCGGTGAAGGGTAGCGGGCATGGCATAATGGGAGTGGTTCTGGAGCGACGAGCGTGACCGTTAAGCGCGAAGGAATGGCTCGGCTGCAATACAAGTGCAATCCCAAGTTGTGGCTAAAATTCTCACGCTCAAATCGGCTTCGGTTACTTCCGCTTGCCCGGGCACTCAGCTGTGCACTGGCTGACAGATTGGCGCTCGTCTCCTTGTCACTTTCATACTGGCTTAATTTGGGAACATCTTGGGAAAATCTGTCCACGATGGATGAGCTTGCCCTAGGACCCGGACCATTGGCTGACAGATTGACGCTGCTCTCCTTGTCACTCTCGGGATTCGGGAACGGAGCTTGCCTTACGATATCAACAGGTCGTGGGCAATGGTTGATAGATTGGCGCTCAGCACCTCCCTCCCTCAAACTCTCATGATTCAGGAACTCTCTTAGGATGGATTCTGTCCTAGTCGAAAACCACGGTATGAGGCTGTTCGCCTACCTATGGCCAGCGTCCACGGTCGTAATCGCTGTGTTGGCCCTTGCCTCTTCACTCGTAATTTGGAACATGGACAGACGGCTTGAAGGACTCGGTATGGGGGGGATGAGTACGTGCAAAACCCCTTCGAAATTCGTCGGATTCACATCCTTCCGCAGTGATGGGTGTATGTCTGTGGCAGGGGATCCAGCTCATGGAGTGGATCTGCGGGAATCATGTTAGACGACTGCTTTCCATCATCTCATGGGTAAGTCCTACAGTGGCTGGCACAACGTTTTTTAGTTTTGACCTGCCTGAAGATCGTAGCAGCTGTACTCCTTGTCATTTAGTGCGTTTAGTCCTGTGTATTTTCCCCACCCATTGACATCATCCGTTGACATGTAGCACCATACCCCGGTTCTGGTTGGGGCCCGACCCGCCTATAGTGGCCCGCGTAAGCCCCACCTGAAATACCTGCTTCTGTTCTAAAGTATATGTCAAGGTCACCATTATTTCCAATGCCATAATCTGTGGCGCAGAAGTGTGGCTTGGAGAGCGATTCCGACAGCACATGCGGGATATGACAGGTGCGTAGTATATATTGATTGGTGTGATATACGGCGCTGACAGTAGTACAGTCCTCCAATGCGCGGACTATCTAACGGCGGGCGATGCTCTATCCTTCGGGCGGACATCTCGGGGTCCAATATTTCTCCGTGGCGACGACTCGTGGGATGACTCGGGCCCCAACGCCTCCCCTGAGATTGAAGAACCTCTTATTCCGATTCGCCCCATCGCTTCTGGTTCTACCCCCCAAGAGCAGTCCAACGTTCCGTGGAATATCCCTGCGGAATTAACACAAAATGTCCTACATCATGCTTCCTTGGGACCTAATTCAAACTGGCCCACGAAAAAACCTTTGTGGATCACGGTGGACACGGAAGAACGATGCAACGAAGTCGTTCACGCGGTCTCCGACATCATCTCTTCCTCGGAGACCGCGCTTGCGCTGCAGGTTGACACCAGCAGAACGCACTCCATCTTCTGGCCCCTGGTCCGCGCGCTCGTGCTCGGGTTACCTGCGTTCCGGGAGGCGCTCCCCCGGCAACCCCCAAATACCTTCCGGGATCGTCTCTCTCTCTGGTGCTATCCATTCACACAAACGCCAAAGTCCCACTGGTCGCCGTACGACCGCAGTAAAGATGTCAGGGTGATTTTTTTTCCCTTTCCTTTCACAGCTGTGCACAGGACTCCCCATCTGACCATGAATGCGTGCAGAGGGTCATCAAGGCACTGATTGTGAATCCGTTGGCCAACCGCAAGGACGTATGGCCGCCCCAGCGCGACATCGTGCTCATCGTTCATGGTATTCGCGACGAGGAACAGGCGGGTGAGCTCTACGCGACCATCCGCCAGCTGCAGAAATGGAAGGCGGCGTGCGCCGGCGTCGGGTTTGTCGCGATCAGCCTTCCGACCCAGCTTCGACGCGCCATCGGCAACGACAGTTACGGGACGACGACGCGGATTTTCACGCTGTACGCGGGGGACAATTGTGTACTTTATTCTGGGCGGAAAGGGTTGACTCCCCCGGCGTTCTACGAGGTGCGGGGTGCGGAACGTCGCTGGTGTGTTTGCTTATCATTTCTTGTCAGAAAGTCTTTCGCTTGCTGGTGGATGCGATCCACCGATGGGGAGGCCCGGAGGCGACCAGGTACGAACGGCCTAGGCATCGTTCTAAGAGTTACTGACGAGCTTCACGGCCAGTGTGTGGAAGAAACTGTGCGACTTGTCGAGTTCAGCAGAGCCTGAGTCCGCTCTCGTTTCTACGGACACTCCAACCGACTCGACGTTGGAACTTTTCTCAATGCTGTACAACGCCTCGCAAATACGACGAAAGCTTCTAGAGGTAATGCCCAGCCATGCAACCTTGTTTCCGAATATGCCAACCAGTCCTTGGGTAGATTTTAGCCGAATTCGCGGTGGTTCCGCCGGAGTCGATCAACAAATATCTCGAGAGGGACAACATCAAACTTGCCGAGACGTTGCAGATCCTCTTCACAATCCGGTCATACAAGAAGGATATTCCAACCCTGCCCAAAGAACATGCCATTGCTGCAATGAACCTCATCCATTACGTGCGGGATTCCCGTATACTATTCCCTCCACCGTCTGCTTACTCTGAGCTCCAGATTCTCGACAGCGGTTTGCCAGAATACGGTGCGATTCAGAACTACGAAAATTTCGTCTGCCAAGGGCACCTTGTTCTCAATCGCCTCGCCCAATATGTGGGGCTCCTCCCCGAGGAGCTTACTATTCAAGGTGTCGTGCTGTTGAGTGAGGCCCCTGTCAACGGCGGCGGGTTCTCCAACATCTACCGCGGTGTATACGCGAATTCGGCGGGCGAGCAGGTAGAGGTTGCGCTGAAGGTCCTCAGGATCTTCGAAGACCAACCAGATGAGCGTCGCCAAATTCTACACAACAAGTTTTCTCAAGAGGCGCTCGTGTGGCATTATTTGAAGCGTGCGCATCTACCCTACCCTTTTATATTTGAGGAGTGACCGCTGATCACTTTCTTTGAAGACAAGAATATCGTCCCTTTCCTGGGCGTCGATTCCACGACGTTTCGGAGCCCTGCCCGGGCGATGGTCTCGCTTTGGATGCCGCTCGGAAGTGTGCTGAAATACATGGAGGAGAATTCATCGTCCTCCCCGTATGCGCTTGGCGTGGTGCGTTTCTTCTATAGAGCACACGAGTCCCATGCTTATACCGAAATCAGCTCAGCGATGTGCTCGACGGGTTGAGCTACCTGCATTCGGCAAACATCGTCCATGGCGATCTGTGTGGGGTACGTCAAATGCCTATGCAGACTACGCCGTATTTATTTAATTTCCAGCGTAACATACTTATGGATGAAAATGGGCGTGCACGCTTGACGGATTTCGGGCTGGCTTCATTCATCGAGTCGGACACGTCGATGAAATCAACCACGCGCAGTGGCACGACGCGGTGGATGGCCCCGGAGCTGCTACGGCCTGCTGAAGGCGTCCATTTCAGGCGGACGGCAGCATCGGATGTGTGGGCGTTTGGATGCGTCTGCTGCGAGGTTCGTTGTCCCATAATCTCATCCACCGATGTTCAACTCAACTCGGGTGCTGATTGAAGATCTGGTCTGGGGGCGACATGCCGTTCAGCCACCTCGGAAAGGAGATGGAGATCCTCTTCGCGGTCTTCGCGGCCGACGGCAAAGGGATACCCTATCCCGACAGACCAACAGACAAAGCCTGCAACCCAATGCCGAATCAGCTGTGGGAGCTCGTGCAGGCGTGCTGGAGCCTCGAGCCGTCCGAACGACCGCTCGTATCTGTTCTTGTGGAGGTGATCTCAGAAATGAAGCCCCTCACACAGGACGAAGACGCAATTGGGTCACAATCCCGGGACATCACGCTCGTCGGGGGCTCGGGGAATTCAACCATGGGTAAATCCGACGAAAGGCTCCGCAAACCAGCGACCCGCAAAGGGAAGGGGCGCGCCGACGTTCAAGAGGATGCAACGGTTCGCTTTGGGCCTGTTGATATGGATGGCGACCCGGAGGAACTACTCGAGAGCATATTGGATGGCCTGTTGAACTTCGTTGACCCCGAGCTTTTGACCGAGCCGATGGCAGTTGAAGCATTCGATTCCAATCATCTCGGGCTGCGATTTCGCTCTCCTATCGAAGCGAATAACTTTGCCATGACGTGGATGGTGTATCGTTTCGAGCCGTTTGCCGGAGTCTCTGCGGAACTGTTGAATTGAGGATAGATTTGTTGTTCCACAATTGCGAGTTTTATTTGCGATCATGTATGTATTACATTCTTGCTCCATTTTCCGTTTATCTAAGCTCAATTGATATTACATTTCCGCCCCTCTAAATTTGCTTCACCGCTGCTCCCAAAATGATTTCTTTCTTCCTAATTGATTCACGGCCTAAGGCACTTGCTTAAGCCATTTGGAATGCCGCGTCAGCACAGCCACTGACGCGGTAAGTAGGAGGAGATAATGTCCTTTTGAGCTCTCTGGAGCCTTTCTAAATGATCCTAATATGCTCCCAATAATGCGGCTGTCGAGCTCAACAACTTATGCACCCAGTTTATCCCGAAAAGCTTACATCCCAGGCAGACTATTTGCCTATGCCATATGCCAAATCTCGACCCGTATCTGTCAGCGAGGTTTCCGCAAGTAATTCTGCTGTTTAGAAACATGAACAAGCCTCAAATATTGCTTGAACAACTGCGTGTCACTCTGCGTCTGCCGCATCAAAATCTCCAGTCCCGGTTGTCGGGGTCTGGTAAAAATGATGCCGCAGGCACGCATTGACTCGCATTGACCCGCCTGCTCTAGCTTGTCCCAGAATGTATCTGAATGCCTGATTTCCCTGCAGGGACATTTCAACAAGTTCTACACACTGTCTGGACTCCGAAACTTGAATTCCAGACTCCGGTCAGTCATATCTAAATATTGCCAGCCACGATGCACCTTACTGGTACCTCTGATTAATTCGGCCTTATATAATGCTACCCAGAGGGTGCAACAAATCCAGACTGGAACAGCAGAACACGTTGCAAAATACATGCAATCTACTCCACTCAATCAACAAAGTTGCTCTGCCCATTTCTACTATCTAGAGTCTGACTGCTTTGAATTTCAGTTCATGGATTGACCTTGTAAGACTTGAAATAGAAGAATGTCCGTGGTCAGCTCTTTTACCGCCAATATCTAATCCACTTGTTGCTATTCTCGAGCGGCTGACAGTGATGGAACAACACTGGTCTCTTGAATTCAAACCACCAACATCTCCGGCTCACTTTTTGGCCTGGACTTCTTCCCTCCCTGCGATCTCCCCATCTCTGCGAGTCAACCCCAGTGTGCTCTAACGGTCTAACCGCTTGTTCCTCGTCCTCTATTCTAGTCCATAAACAGCCTGAGTGCTGCGGCGGGTGCATCAAAGCTTCATTATTAGCTCTCTTGTTGTCATCTGTCCTTCTTTCAAGTTAACTTACTTCGAATCCCGTGCCCCCTCCTTGTCTTCTCATGACAACTGCGACCGGCGCCACCCTACTTCCTCTCAGAGTTATCCGGACTTCTCACAAATCAGTGCTTGAGTCAGATTATCTGTTGAGACACAAACTGATTAAGCAAACTTCATATAGATTCTTATGGAATCTGGTCAGTATCGTGACGGAGTAAGAGATGAGACCAACCAGATCTCCTTTAAAACGCGTTCCCATCGTCGTGAGTACAACGGAACGTTGCCCATCTGCGACCTCGACCTTGGCGACTTCAGTTTCGTACAGTATCCGGACTTCGGCGTCACTTCGCTCTGTCGACAAAGATCCACCAGATGATCCATCAAGAGATCGTACTATGGGGACAGCCAATGATATATATGATTAGAGCGTTCAAGAACCAACAAGCGCACTGGCATCATGTAAAATTTACATCCCAGATCCGCCATAGTCTCATCGAGAAACGGGAATCAGCCGATGCGTTTGTGGGAGGACCCTGCGGTGAGAGTGTGAATGACGAGTCACCATGGCCAGGACGAAGCAAAACCTTCCCAGAATGTCATTCTATGCGAAGATACTCAATGTCATGCGCAGACTTTCCCGATGGGCTTGCCCCTTAGCGGAGTTTGAATTTGGTGGGGCGGGCTTGCGCGGGCTTGGGCTTGTGCTCGGCCACACCACTGATCCTCTCTGAACTGAATTTGTCTATCACTATCTCCCGATCTATTCTCTTAGTTCCGTTCCTCCGCCGCCGTCTTCGAACATCCCGGGGCGCATGGTCGCAGTGATTGACAGCGACCGGCATGTTGGAACGCCATAATCCAATTTTGCTCATTCACGACGTCTGGGTGTTTCAAGTGTCGCAATGTATGTATCTCCCTCGTTTTGACTGGGTTTACAATGCTCAGAATGACTCAAAACCAAGGCACCGCGCAATTTTGCAGTAGTTGGATTGTTATCACCGATTGAGCAACTTTTGTGACGAAAGCCATCAAATCAGCACCGCAATTCGTCGCACGGCGTCTTGCACCCGTTGCTTTGGGGTCGAGGATGGATACATCGGGCAGGAGATAGTCCTTGACCCATTTATGCCTGCTGCCCCGAAACACCGCGCAATTTTGCCGACGATTCTAACTCAAGTCCAGCCGTACAGTTCGTTTCTCCCTATTTCCCTCCCTGATTCTGACATAGTCCAGAAATATCACCTTGAAAGCCTCTGGCATCCCAGGTGTATTCGAGCTGCCGAGACCATGGCCGCATGCCCGCCCGTCAGCGCGATTGCAACAGCCTAGAATTCCTCTCTGATAACAACTCGCAAGCTCGGCGCCGCCCTTGCCATCTCGTGCTTTGTGGTTGTCGAGGTATTTTGTTTTCTTGCTACGTCGACTTCTGAGCGTTCCCAGCCCACCTTTCTGTGCGCGGGCGTTCCTGGCCATCCTCGGAAGGAACGCCCTCAGAAGTTGAGTCTCATTACTGTGAGCAATATAACGGCTGATGAGAAAACTGAACGCGCCCATCATTGTATTCACCGCGGCCGACGAACGTTGGCGAAGTGGTCGCAGGTATGCGATATTCAGTCTCGCACTAATCCTTACGCTGTAGGGCGCTGACTCGTGCTTTGCGAGGAAAACTCGCCGCATTCAAGCTCATGGCCGGCCTCGAACGTTTTCTCGCCTTTTCAGGAAAGTCCACGCGACCCTATAGATCTCACCGCTCATCCATGCGCCTGCTCAGGAGGGTACAGGCGCACGTCGACGACGCAGTCACACTTGGCGCGCTAGGTCCTCATCGGTGTCTTTGTCGTTCACCCTCACTGTCCTGTGCGACGTCCAACGAAGAACACTCTTTGCGCTGCTCACGGGACTTCTCGTCTTTGCCCTTTCCGACTGCTTGGTAGGAAGTCCAAAGGTATGTGTCGATCCCAACTCCTTCAACTTGTGGTTGACAACCGCCGACAGTATGAGTGGGCAATGGTCGTGCGGAGACTAGCTTGTTCTCAGCCATATGTAGTGTATTTTCGCTGTCATAGTTAGCCCTTGAATGTGATGTGTGATAGTGATAGTGATAATATTATACATGGCATGGTCCAATCTCTGAACACCGTGTTCCCAAGGTTATCCTAGCGCGCGCAAGCCTCTCGCGCCTTCGCCTTGGACCCCAAATAGCCTACTTGACGAGCTATTCGTTATCAGAACGTCTATCAAAGTAGAATACGAAGCGGGAAATAAGAAACTAATCGTTACGCCACGGTTGTGTCAGCCAGTGCAGGGGAAGAGGTGGAAAATACATGGGAATCGCCTCGAAAATTTTTGTGACCTCGTATGCGAATTTTGCGACCAGTGCGATACTCTGTCTGTAAGCTATCATGTAAGTGAAGAATCAGCGGAAGGCATGGACTCTAAACGTGGTAGTCCAGGCACGTCCTTCTTCATTCGAGTGAAGAAATCCTCCCGAAGTTCGATGAGGTCAGCCTGCGCCGTACATTCTAATAGGGCATGCTCGAGGGATTTAATCTCAGCTTTACAGAATCTGCAGACTCTCAACTTGCGGTCAAGGAGTAACTAGGCAGCAGTTGAGTTCCGCATCAAAGCCATAAATTTCCGCCATTGTTATTTCGAGTCAGAGTGTTTCTTTGCCCGGTTTTCTTCTGGATCGCCGTCCCCAACAACCTCCTCGAGCATTCTACATAAAATGGGCGTGCAGAGACAAGGGATTCTTCACCGACCGCGGTTCATGGCAGACGATGTTCATACCATCGATCCCACTCATAAGTTGGTCTAAAAGTCGTCAATGAAAACAAACTGAGGTTCAAAGACAAAACCATGCATCTGGACTTTTGTTGTCTTATCTTATCTTATCGGCTTATCTTATCAGAGTTTTCACAATCGCTGTCTTACTTTGCCCAGGCTTTGCTTCCATTGAGTGAAACTTGATACATTATCCATTTTTCATGCAATTTCATCACTATCTGACTTGAGGCAATTTTTTTGTGACTGGACTTTGCGCGGTTTTTCGACGTGCTGACTTTGCGCGGGTTTTGACGTATCAACTTTGCGCGGATTTTTTAGCCCCGACTTTGTGCGATTGCGGATTCGGCCTGACTCCCGCAATGCAGGGTACGTGGTTCGTTTATGTGGGATTTGGCTCATATTGTGCGGAAATACAGTTTTTGTTCACATGTTGTGCGCGGGATTAAATGTGCATCGGACACTCATATTATCGTTGGGGGGAGGATACGATTTGTCCTTGGGACGCACTTCGGAAAGGAGAGTACACGACAAGGTTCCAAGATTACATTCAGTCAATCGTGTCGCGTTACAGAAATCATGAAATATGGAAAAAGAAAGGATTCGAAGATCAATGGGCTGCAAGAGATGAACTCAATCTTTCAGCTACTCCCATTCAGACAAACATCCCAAAAAAGGGTGTTACCATTTGGCCCAAATAGAAGGCACAATCGAGAGAACTTCCTCGTAAAGCAATTCTGTGCGATGGGTCATGCTAATTAACAGGTAGGAGTGCGTTGGACATTCCCTTCACCTGATTTGCTGTAAGATCCTCTTTACGCACTTGAAACCAGGGGTAAAAATGCAACATATGACGTAGAAAACCACGTACGGTCGAACTCGAAATACGGGGGACTGAGAGCGGTGGCAGTAGGTTCATCTTCAGGATCGTGCTGAGGATAAAAAATTTCCATTTGTCGCGCGCAGTAACGACGATGACTTACAAAACTAAGAGCAGCCAAGAATGACAGAACAATATTGTGGTCATTCAAGAGCAGCTACTAGAGGAAGGTAAATGGTGGTCAAGACCAAGAAGAGAAGATCCTATCAATATAGTATAGAGTCACAATCAATGTGCGGACAGATATGTAACAGGAATGGAATGTAACATAAGATATAAATCATAATGTAAGATAAGGACTTAACAATGATAATGTAAAAGGTAGGATGTCGAAGAGTGGTATGGGTGATCATTGAAGGAGATATGGGTGAGTCAATGATGAGGAAAATCTGAAGGTCAAATGAGGATCAGTCAAAAGACAATGAGATCGAGGCCAATGATGATCAGTCAATGGTAGCAGTAAAGATACAATGCGGGATTGCAAGGAGCAATGAGGACTGAGGCGCTGGTGTGCTATACCAAGGCTGAAGGGGATCGGTGGGAGCAATACGATGAGGACAGCATGGACGGCAGTGGTGCCGTGCAGATAGCATGGAACAGTGGCAGTACAATGCAGACAGCAAAGGCCGAACCAATCCTGGAAGGGAGAGGTTGGACGGTGCAGAGGAGGCAGTAGCAGGATGAACAGGGAGCTGTGCGGACTGCGGCGTGACGAGGGGTGGAAGTCATATCATGGGAGGACAGAGGACAACCTAAGGATGACGATACCAAGAAAGGTAAGGTCCGGCAGGGGTGACAGTACCGCAATGAAGGGGTAGAGTCCGGCAGTGGTGACGGTACCTGGAAGAGTAAAGTCTGATGGTGGTACAGCGTGGAACAGGATACACAGGGGGCAATGCAGAGCTGATATGGGGGGACACGCGCATGCAGAGGTGGAGAGCAGATGTAGAGGCAGTGAGATGCGTACATGGCTGACAGCACGGATTCAAAGGGAGGAATCAGACAACACGTAGCAAGGAGGATAATTCTGGAGGATCAATATAACTCAAAGAGGCCAAGCCTAGAACAACAGTGTGTAGGAAACCATGGTGGGGATGACAGCGAGGAGGAGGTCAGCAGAGATCTGACTCCAAGGCAGAAGCGGCGAATATGGATGTCGTTTGGAAGCTGAGCCAAGGACAGGGCTATACTGATGTTGCCATCATCAGTACAGGGAGGCGGTAGAGGAAGAGGTCAATGGTTTTCTAAGCCAGAGACAGGAACTATGCCAACGTTGCCATCATCAGTACAGGGAGACTGAAAGGGGGTTCATGCTGGTGATGCAGAGGATTGGAATGGAGGAATGGCCATGGCGGCAATGCAGATGGAAGATGACCATAGGGGAAGCGGCAGCGGAGGAAGAGGTGTGTAGTGGTGACCAAAGGTCCGGTGGTGAGGTCCAAGGACAGGAATGTCTTGGAGGCCGTCCAGAGGCAATAGAGCATGGATGCGCGAGGTGCAGTCGATCACGAAGGGGAGATCTCAAGTCCTGAGTGATAGAAGGATGGTAATGTAGGGGTGGCATTATAGGTATGAGCAGTGTGGCAGTCCAGTACTGTATGTGAGGTAGCGAGAATAACGATGTGTAGATTTCGGTGTGTGTCAGAATGTAGTAAGGTTGGAGCAGCAGCCTTACATTTACTACAAACTATCTGAAATGGTAGAGCCCTCCGGAATGACAATGCGAGTTGATTGCGCCCGGTTTCAAGGGAAACGAGTAAGAATTGAGCTAACAATTGCTGATCTGGTGGAAATGTACAAAAATGAAGAAAAAAACTGACCACGCCCTAAGTTCCGCAAAGGGCCGTAAGCTTTTTTGAGTGCCAGAACTCAAATTCCACTCCTGCACTCCCCGTGAGCCAGGTTTGCGCTTCAAACGATTGCCGCAATTGAAAATGATGCCTGGTGCTCCCTGCACGCCAGGTTTGCGAGTCAAACGGTTGCCGCGATTGAAAATGATGCCTGGAGCTCCCCGCACTTACGTACGGGCGATGTAACAGGCCAAGTTGATGCACCAGCGGAGCGCCAGATTAACCCGAAGATTGGAACAGGCTCGTACAGCCAGCTGAAGGGCTATACGTGCGCTGGAGGCTCATGGATAAAGGTTCAAAGTTAATTGATAAAGCAAAGCGGACTTTCCGCGGAAAGTGTTACCAGGCCCCGGGAAACTCCATATTTTTTTCTTTGCCTTTTTCAGTTTTGCCTGCAATCTTGGCGTTCAATTCGAAAAACTTGAAAAAACAAACCCCAACATATTTGAAGAGTCCCAGTGAGTCACTGAGAAAAAATGGTCAAGCAAGAGGATGCACACATCAGGTTCATAAATAAACTTTTGAGACTAAGGCGAGAAAAAATGTTAACAATCTGATTTTTAATCCCTCTTGCAGAACTTACATTTCGGCTAGAGGAACTTGACGGAAATTAAAATACGAGCGAGAGCAAAAATTCGGGTTCATCCGAATTCAGACAACTATGTGTTGAAATGGTTTGCCATCAAAAGTCACCAAAAAGTTATCTCGTCCTGCAATTCGAGGCGTAAATGCTTGAGAATATTTGTGTAGATACGAGATACTATTTAGAAGGGACCACCAAGACAGAGTTTTCAATTTCCCTCTCATTTTCGAGAAATACGAAAACAGTGTTGTGACGTCAGGCTGGATGTTTATGGATTCCAATCTTATGTCGTGTTATGACTAACTTTGGTGTGCAAAATGTCTTAGATATTCAAAATGTCTTCGCATGGGCTCAATTCTTGACGGTTTCCCATCGGAAGTGGCGCAAATGAAAGCTACGCATCTTGGCTCCTGGGCTATATAGAAATCACGAATGGTTTCGGCGTAGTAGCTATTGAGAATGTCTCCCGAATACATCAAACCATTGAACTGACTTCAAAATTGCATGCAGCGTCTGCTGTTCTCAATCGATTCTCATGAGAATTTCAAGACATATTGCGCTAGTGAAACGGGGCTATTGTGGCAGTGGTTGCTGGGGGCCACCACAGCCAGCATATGACCATAATGACCCTAACATTTACGCCGAAGGAATCCGATTTCTCCCGCACGAGATAACAAAACAGGACACTGAGGATGCAGTGTGCAAAGAGACGAAGTACCTCCGAAGACGCTGCTCCAACTGTCAGGGAAAGGAATCCCCGAGCTGGCGGCGGAGCACCCTTGACCCAGACAAATTGTCTGCAACAAGTGCGGCCTGTATGCGCACACACATCCACGTGCCCGGATGTCGCGGTACGATGAGCGACGCGGAAGGCTCGCAAAGTATTCTCCCGGGAGAAGGCGATCTGTCCTCGCACTGATGGCGTTTTTCAGACTTTTATCGGCACAATGGTGAATGGTTGGTTGGTTTGGCCGCCAGGCCGAAGTTCTTTTTTCTAGGGACCATGTATTTTCGGGCTCGATGATTTGGGCAAAGTGTACTGGATAACGGCCAGGTACAAAGTGCCGTTGAGTTTGGATGGGTTCTGGGTGCAGGAACTGGTCCATTTTATTCAAAGCGCCAGAACTGGTTCTTAAGCGAGGGCCGGCGCAGAACCGAGTGCCGGATCCATTTGGGGACTTGCAGTTCCCCCGTGCTATCTAAAGCCGGGTAATTTCGATTCCATCGTGGCGGATACCCTCCATTAATAGATTTTGGGGTCGGATTACTGTATTTTTGTTCAACTAAGTCGTTAGAATGAAAATGAATTCAAGGAAGACTTTGGGAAGAGGAGGCCGGAAGCCATCGGGCTCCCGGGTCTCTGTGAGTGGGGTGTTCGGTTGACCACTAACCAATGAACAACTGAACACTAGGACTCGGGTGGCGGGTGGGCTTTTAAAAACGCTAGAGCGAGAGTGTCCAAAACAACTATAGAGCACATGGAAACGACGGTATATATATGGACACCGGGGAGGACGGCCTCCGATCTCACAGCATTGCTCATCGCTCTCTTAGTCAGCCTGTGTTGAGCTCTCGCTCGCAGGCTCCCTTTGAGCTCAACTTGCTCAACTTGCTCATGATTGCTTCAATGAGCAACGTCCCATAAAAAAAAGAAAGAAAGAAGGTATTCACATCTGGCGATGGTAGCACCCGACCCTATCCACCCAGCGCAAGCCGGCTTCGTGCCGGGGCCGCATATATATGATCAAGTCTGGCTGACAAAACAGATCATCGAGCTGGTAGAGGCCACAGAACAGAATGGAATAATTGTTGCCTTCGGGGGCAACACCGGGGCATTTCGACAGGAAGGAAACGCGAGTTGATACTCAATTTGATTCTTAATGCGAAACTTTGAGTTCTATATTCAATTGTTAGATGGCCGAAATTTAGGTATCACCGGTGTGTCGTTTGTGGTTATATCACATTACGTGGATAGACGCCTGCTTTCCTATAAAGGGCGGCGATTCAGCGCAGGGTCCCAAATATCCCACGCGCAGAATGTTATACAAGCTCGTCTCTAGTGCTATCCTCCTTCTCGCCGTCGCACAGGGCGTCGCTTCCTCTCCATCACTCGGAGCGCGCCTGATCGAGTGTACGTCTAACAGTTTACATTGATTACGATAAATCACTAATCATGCACTTGGCAAAGGCGGCCCCGGTGTACGTGTTCGCTTCCTTTAATTCTAGTGAGCTAATTGCTGTTGTTTCGATCGTAGTTGCCAGCCTGTGAGTATCATTGCTCGCGGTTCTTCGTCGAGTTAGATTTACTGATCCTAGCCCCCTCACAGGTCCCGGTGCTGATCATTGCTGTGGATCTTGGTGAGTCCCTCATTTACATGAGCAAACGAGAGCCTTGAATTGAAATTGCGACAAAGTTGCGTGGCACCGCGCTCCACGTTGTGTTGTCAAGCGCGTCCGACGGTCAGGGAGGAAGTGTGAAGTATGGAAGCGGTAGTACCTCACTGTGTTCTTGCCGACTCTGTTCGAACATGCCAATCCCGAACTGTGTCTCCATGAACCGTTATGTCGCCTCATCTTGCCGAACCTTTGTATAATCTGGCACCCAAAGGACACTGCCCATGAAAAATGTGTTCTCAACTTATGTGTCATTTTAACAACCGCAATATATGAGTACTCACGCGCAGTTGTGATCGAACTTACCTTTCCGTAGTATCGTCTCAATACTCTATACATTTGCTGATCCGTTCGGACGTCCAGACAGCGGAAGAATTAGAAAGACAAAAGAGAGAAAGAAATGAGACGGAAGACAGCCCGTGCGTCGCGTCAAATGATATCGACACCTCTCACACATCCCAGCACAATTCCACTGTGCTCTCCCAGTCCGTAACGCGCGCGCACACACACACACCGTGTATCCATTTCCTCGCGCCGATGAGGCAGGGTGAGGCGGAAGCGCAGCTCAGGATGGATTGTGGACCTGCCCACTCGAGCCAGCTCTGGGTATTCTCCCATCCAGACATCCCATCACATACGCACATCGCACAGCCGACGACCTCCCATCTGCATCCGCTCCCGCAATCGCACCCGCCGAGTCCGGAGCGTATAGGCACGCCGACAGCGAGAGGCGTGCGCTCAGAGGACCAGCAGCCCCGGTCCATCACATGCGCAGACATCCACACGAAATCGATCCTCGTGGACTTTGCGCATCTCGCCCTCGAAGCCCATTCTCATTCTTCCCCGCTGCCGTGCAGTACTGGGAGGCACGTCGACGCTTCGCGCACGCACCCGACAGAGGAAATCCGGGGAAGATCCCCCAGATCAAGGCGCACGCGCCGTGCAACCCAACTCCACTGGCACCCCCACATCCGATATATTCCAGGAAACAACCAGGAAAGGACAGATCCGGCGGGCACTTATTGGGTGCCTAACCTCTCCCCTCGTAGAAAGGTCGAAATAGGGAAGAGCGGGAAAGAGGGGGAAGGGAATAAGAAGAGAGGGAAGAATATGAAGGGATGGAGAGAACAGAGAGAGGTGTTGGAGTTATGCTTACTAAGCAAGCCGATGGCGCATCACCGCCTTCGGATCGGATCATGATTCAGCGCCTCGGGCGCATTCTTTCTAGTTGATTCTCCCCGATGTTAGCTTACTGATATTTTACTAATAGTTTACTAAGACAACAGAATATTCTAGTACTTATCGTAGAGTATAAAAGCTGTTGTAAATTAGCCACACTATTATCACTTTGTTTCTTAATTCGCCCTCAAATTCGTTCTGTTGTTCAACAGGTTATGGGCCCCGACCGCGCATAAATAACCAGAACGAATACTAGCTTACCTCTACACATCTCGCTTAACGCCACCTCGAAACTATGTCGTCGAACACTCTGTCCTCCACTGCTAAACTTGGCGAATACTTCGCCAAACTTCCCGCGTGCAAGGCTGATGGCACAAACTGGGTCTTCTTTCGTGACCGCTTCTTGTTTGCCATTGATGCCGCTGGTCTTAGCGACCATTTTGAAACTGGTACGACAGGGATTTCGGCCGAGCCGGTTGCACCTGCGGTGGTTGATCCGAATAACCCCACACCGGAGGAAGTACAAGCCAACAATGCTTACTTGGCACGACGAAGAATCTGGAAATCAGAGCAGGCAGTTATAAAACAGGGATTGGCATCGGTCATACCTGATTCGCTGTTCTTGAAGGTGAAGGGGGCTGCAAATGCGAAGGGGATGTGGGAGAAGGTCAAAAATGAGTACGAAAAGAAATCAAAAATGGTCACGGTTGATCTGCGCCGCAAGCTTCAGGACGAGCGATGTGCAGATGGAGGCGACGTAAAGGCTCACCTCGACAAGCTACGGACGATCCGGGAGGACCTCATTGCCATGGGTGCCGACCCCGGAGATGAGAACTTCGTTGCAATAGTACTCGGTTCCCTTCCCACGGCATACGAAACATATCTCTCGGCACTTACGGGTGCAGCGTCTCTTCTCGGCAAAGAACTCGACCCGGACATGGTGCTACAGGGTATCAGTGATGAAGCTGACCGAAGAACAGCCAGGCTTACGACAAAGGGCGAGAAAGAGGCCGCATTCTATGGGAATGGCGGCAAGAAGCCGAAGAAGAATATTGAATGCTATAATTGCCACAAAAAGGGGCATATGGCAAGAGATTGCTGGGCAAAAGGGGGCGCAAAGGAAGGCCAGAACCCGCATAGGAAGGGTCAGAGCAAAGCGAACACCGCAAAGACGAAACCAGATTTTGATGCGGCATGGTTGGCAGCTGCACACAGACCGGAGGATGACATCGAGTTTGATGAACTTGATGAAGATTTGGTGGAATGGGACTCGGACGACAAATATGCGGATATGCCGCCTCTTCTGGACGTGTCGGACAGCGATGACGAGCCAGAGGAGCGAGAGGAGGATAAAGAAATCGAAGACGTGCCATTTGGGGCAACATCACTTACCTCACAGAACTTAATTGTCGCCGCCGCCACCAGCACACCCGAATACGAAGTCGAAATTTACGATTCGGGTGCTACTCAGCACATGATTCCCTCACGGCATCGTTTGACGAATTTCAAGGCTATTGAGCCTGGTGGAATCGTCGCAGCAGACAGCAAGAAATTCCAGGCAGTTGGAATGGGTGATATGTGGAAGTCCCTAATGGCCGAAACAAATCAACCAAGGTCCTTGTAAAGGATGTTTTATATGCACCTAACCTCGGAGCCACCCTAATATCGATTGGTCGCATTACTCTCGCCGGTTATGCACTCCAATTTCGGCAAACGGAGTGCCGTATTTTTGACAGCAAAAATCGCCGCATTGGAACTATTCCACTCGTACACGGGCTCTATCGGGTGCAGGTCCCAATTCCAGCGCCGCGCGCACACGTGGCAGACGATGGACCGCTCATGGTGACCCCGGACGAGTTACACAAATTGATGGGGCACTTACCGGTTGACGCGGCGAAGAAACTGGTTAAAGATCAGTTGATTGATGGAATTGAACTCGACGAAACGGCACGCACCTCGGAGAACACTTGCAAGTCTTGTCTGCATGGCAGGATGACGCGCAAACCAATCTCAAAGTCCACGGAACGCGAGGCAAGCGGTGAAATTGGCGATGAAGTTCACACGGATGTTTGGGGACCCGCGTCTGTTGAGACACCACAACATAAGCGGTATTATGTTTCGTTTACGGACGAGACATCGCGCTACACGGCTATCGTCTTGATGCACACCAAAGACGAAACTCTCGAGGCATTCGAGAATGTTGATGCGCGCTGGGAAACAGAACACGGAATCAAAATCAAAATATTACATTCGGACAACGGCGGTGAATACAAGAGTCATGCATTCGACAAATACCTGGCCAGCAAAGGCATACGACGCCGCTTCACGGTCCATGACACCCCCGAGCACAACGGAGTCGCCGAGAGACTCAACCGCACGCTTTTGGAGAAAGTCCGCGCATTGTTGCATGCCGCAGATTTATCATCCAACCTATGGGGCGAGGCGTTAAAACACGCTGTTTGGTTGAAGAATAGGACATCTACCCGAGCGCTTGGAGGCCGCACACCTTACGAGATGTTCTACAAGAAGAAACCGGACTTGCGCCACATCCACGAATGGGGCTGCAAAGTCGCCGTTCACGTTAATGATGCCAAGAAACTCGAAGGCCGAGCGCGTGATGGGAGATGGATGGGTTACGACCTCGAGAGCATTGATGGACATCGCATCTATTATCTGGATAACCGCTCCATACGCGTCGAGCGCAGCGTGAAGTTCCCGGAGGTTAGAAGGAGTGGTGGAATTTATAGAGTGCTGAATGAGGGGGAGAAGGACGAGATTAGGGTCGAAGAAAATTCGAAAAGCATCCAGCACGCACCCGGTAAAACTTCAGAACCCGCACTGGCTCCTGCGACACCACCTTCTCCACTCACTGCCCCACCGACAACTCCTCTTCCTGCTGTGAAATCGAAACCCATTGCTCCACGTGATATCAGCAGCACTATTGACCCGAAGAATATCATCGAGGGCTCGAGAACACGTCGCTCAGCCCAGATCGCGCACACCGATGATGCCAACTCACGGCTGAATTCACCAATCAGCACGGAGTTCGCATATGTGGGCATGGGAAATTTATCAGACTCACCGACTGTCGAGGAGGCGATGCAACGTCCAGATTGGCCACAATTTAAGGCAGCGATGGACGTGGAGATGGAGGCGATGAGGAGGACTGGCACATTCGGAGATGCACTTGTTCCACGTCCGATCAGCCGGAATGTTGTCGGATCAAAGTGGGCGCTCCGGATCAAGCGCAAAGCCAATAGTGAAATCGACAAGTACAAGGCACGTCTCGTCGCTCGAGGCTTCACCCAGGTACAAGGAGTCGATTATTTCGAAACATTCTCACCCACGGCAAAATTATCTTCGCTCAGGACAATTCTGTCCATCGCGACGCGCTTTGATTGGGACATCAAAGTGTTTGATTACTCCGCCGCCTTCCTTAATGGCGAATTCACACCGGATGAAGAAATTTACATGGAACAGGCACCACATTATACGAACGGAAATTCGCAGGAGGTCATCAGACTCCACCGTACAATTTATGGACTTAAACAGTCAAGCCGCAAGTGGTACGAGAAGTTGACTACATCCCTCGCTACACTCGGCATCTATCCCCTCCGTTCCGACCACGCCGTCTACCGCCTAATTAGAGGCAGTGACATCGTGCTACTTGCCATCCATATCGACGACAGCACCATCACGGGGAATTCACCAGCACTGATTGATGAAGTTCAGGAGGAAATAGGTCATATGTTCAAGATCACGATGCTAGGGCCTATCAGCTGGCTACTCGGCATGGAAGTGAATCGTAATCGTAAGAAGGGCACGCTTGCCCTATCCCAAACCACCTACATCGACTCCCTCCTTCGAAAATTCAACATGACTGATTGCAAATCAGTATCTGTTCCCCTTGATCCCACAGTCCAACTCACCCGCGACCAATGTCCTACAACGGCAGAGGATATACAGGATATGCAAGGTGTACCTTATCGGGAATTGACGGGCGGACTTATCTGGCTTGCTACCGCTACACGACCAGACTTGGCATTTGCTGTCTGTGTCCTATCTCGCTTCCTTGATAATCCCGGGCGCACGCACTGGAATGCCGCGAAGCGTGTACTTCAATATTTGAAGGGTACCCGTGATTTGGCTCTCACCTATGGCTCCGCGGACTCTACTCTCGGACTTGACATCTTTGGCGACGCCGATGGCATGACACTTGATAACCGAAAGGCTGTATCTGGCTACGCGTTCATACTCAATGGCGCTGCGATATCTTGGTCTTCCAAACAGCAGGAGATTGTCTCCTTATCCACGACAGAGGCAGAATATATTGCACTCACCTACACCGCGAAGGAAGCCATTTGGCTTCGCGCATTTCTTTCCGAACTCTTTGGACCCATCACTTTTCCCATCATCATCTATAACGACAATCAGTCAGCCATTTCGCTCGCGCACGCCGAACTCGGACAGTTCCATCCACGCACCAAACATATCGACATTCGGTACCACTTTATTCGCGAGAAAATCGAGAATGGCACCCTAGAAGTCATTTACTGCCCCACCGCGGAAATGACTGCCGACATACTCACCAAGGCACTTGCCGCTTTCAAGTTCAAACCACTCCTGGTTGCGCTTGGATTAATTTCGGCTTGAGGGGGAGTGTTGGAGTTATGCTTACTAAGCAAGCCGATGGCGCATCACCGCCTTCGGATCGGATCATGATTCAGCGCCTCGGGCGCATTCTTTCTAGTTGATTCTCCCCGATGTTAGCTTACTGATATTTTACTAATAGTTTACTAAGACAACAGAATATTCTAGTACTTATCGTAGAGTATAAAAGCTGTTGTAAATTAGCCACACTATTATCACTTTGTTTCTTAATTCGCCCTCAAATTCGTTCTGTTGTTCAACAAGAGGGAACGGAGAAGGATGCACCCGGTGTGCGCAGCTCGAGCGCTTGAGCGTCAGACTGCGAAGATATATCAAATATATCAGAGATAATCACGTAGAGGAGGGAGAAAGAAACGCATAAGTGAAGGGAACGAATGGAAGAATCCTCCGCGCTCGGTAGGATAGAGGGCGGGAAAGCCCGGCAGAACAAAGAAAGAGAGGGAAAAGAGTGCGAGCCCGCGCCGCGCTTTACTCCTGCTCACTGTCGCCCTCTACTTGTAGGAGGATGACTCGCCCTCCCGCTAGCGTCTCCTCCTGCGACCCGCTCGAAAAGCCTAGCGCGGGCACCGCCAATACCCGCACCGGACATGGGGCAAAGGAATAAGGGTCGCGCCTTGGTACATCATCCTCGTTCTCGGCGCCGTACCTTCCGGAAAGCGCAGGCCCCCAGCTCCGCACAGAAGTCCGTCCAAAAGATGAGAGAAAACGTACCTCGCCTCCGCGCCACTGCCCGTCCGACAGCTCCGAGTCGCACCGCGCACACCGAGGATGCCCGCACCGCGTCATTTGAAAGAAGAGGGTATCGTTATCTACGGGACACGTAAGCATGGAAGACACATTGGCCAAGTCGAGGACGATGAGGACAGCGAGAGAGCTTCGAGCTGGTGAGAACGTGGAGAGACACGGCATGGGCAGACCTCCGACGTACAACGCGAAAGGCGCACCAGCTCCTAACCCGCTGCGTCGTTAGGTCGGCGTTCAGTTGATGGTGTCGGTTCTATGGTCTCGAAGATGATGATGCACATCGGGGTGATCACAGTGAGTCGTTCTGACTGGGTCTTTCTTTGCTCTCCAGCTTCGATATCCTTCGCGACCATCTGCGTTGATGATTCAAGTCGTGTTCGTGGTCGGCGGAGGGCGGAATACTGCCGGGGCTCGGGTTCAGTCCAACAGATGGCCGTACAAGCTCAAAGAGGCTAAGAATGAAGCAGAAAACGCAAGGTCGTGGTACAGTTGATCGCGGGGAGGACTTGTTGCGTCATCGGCCGAGGTGCCGAGATATCATCTCGCGTGACGCCGATCTTGTCCCAATCTTACCTCTTGCCAACCTGCTTGCCTCTTGCCCGCGCGCCCGCCGGAAATCGAATGCCTTTGCTCCCTAGACGCACTGGCGGTACGCGTACAAGACACCGAATCCACCGTCTGTGGGTCCCTGAGAACGCGCCGACTCCGCCTCCGCATCCGGTGGCGCATCCTTGACAACGCAAGCCACTCCACCCGGTGACCTCTCCACAAATATATCTCTACGCGCCGGAACCATGGCGTCTTTGCGTCTTCATTGCACCACCCGTCCAAGGTAGACTTTAAATTTACGTAGAATCGCAAGATCGACCTCAACTTGAACGGCTTTAGTTTTTTTTGGTGCGATTAATTTGCCGTGTCCTCCAGCCTCAGTCTCATGCAAATCCCCGGTAGGCCAATACACGCTCTCTCTCCCCATCCAAGATCGATGTCAGCAAGATTGAATTCCACATCCAATTTTCAGCTCACACCCAAGCGAAAGCATGTGCTGAGCCAGTATTCGGACGTGGTGTACGGTACACACGAGATCTCTTTCGATCTGGCTTTGAAGAACGTCTAGCTTACAGTACGGGGCTCGACTCCCCGCGTCCGAATGTTCGATTCGCACCTCATTGACTCTTTTGCCCCTCCCTGCCGCAAGATCTTTTTGTGGACATTTTGTGGTACAAGTAACACTGATCGTTCAATTTATTCTCCATGCGTTGACCTCTCCTCAGTCGGTTCGTTTGTTCTCACAAATTTAGTCAATGATATGGCAGGCATTAACAGATGCATGCATCGGGCGTGGTGTAACGCACACAACAAAGTTCCTGTGACTTTGTAGCTGATCGGGGTTCGACTCCCCGTGTCCGAATTTAGGGTTGTCATGACTTTCCTTTTTATTTCATGCCACCTTAACATCTTTTTGTGGACCGCGCGGCTTTCAGTTCAGGTAAGAGCGTTAATTTCACATCTTTATTGACGATGATACCCCTCAGCATCCAGTTCATTCATTGGACGGTTTTTATAGACGCGCCTGGTCCCGGGCGGATGGATACGCGTATGTCGCTTTCCGTGACGTGTTTCATGTGGCTGATGCGCGGTTTAGCTGGACGGAGTCGCTGTTGAGATGTTGGATATCCAGGACTATCGCAGTCGGATGGCTTTGGTAGTGTCGCTCTCACTGTTAAAACTTCAGAGGTTCACTGAACGAAATAAGGTCCGGTTTAACATCCTCCGTTGTGCGCTGACACAGGACCCATATCATGATATACCACTTTGAAACATCCAAAATATATGCGAAAGTTAGTCTCAATTTTTTTTGCATGTTTTACCGTGAAACATTGGTAATTTGTTTTAAAATGTGTGTTGCATAGATCGAGGTGGAACATTCAGGAGTGATTTTAAATAGGTTTTCAATATTTTCCACATGTTTCTAGCATGTATATCTTGATTCTTCTTGAATGTAATACCAAAGACTATTGTGAAGGAAGTGTAAATATATTTTGACCCAAAACTGAGGGAAACATGTGGGATTTAGTGTGATGATGTCACACAATATCTTTTGAATGCCTCTTGCATGATCTTCTCCATATTTATTGCATGAAGCTCGGTGAAGTATGGGAGACCCATTGAAATACTTTTTTAAATGGGTCTAGAATATATCTTTCATGAAAGAAAGATGTTCTACACTGGGAGTGTAAAAAGACATTGAAGAAAGATTTTGAATCTCTTTCCACACATCTCTTGAATGATACAAGTAGATATATTTGAGAAGAGTTGAGAATGATTTCAGAGTCATTGCACCACTGAAAATTGAAAAGCAATGGAGAAAATACAGAAGTTACATTCAAAATATGATTTGAGTGTTTTTGGCACAATTCACTGCGTTCCGACCCCTTGTAGACATAGGGTCTGTCTACCCCCGTAGACGAAGGGTAGACGGGCCTCTTCGTCTACCTATGTCTACACTATGTAGACACGGCTTGTCTACATAGGTCTACATCTGGCGAGGTTGGTCTACGTTGGTCCACGCACGTAGACCGATGTAGACACACGTAGACCGACGTAGCTAAAATGCGGAGCTACTAAACTTAGAGCTCACCAATATGCCTACGTGACCGAGGGATGCAGCATTATGAAGGTGTGTCTACCTGTGTCTACGCTATGGACGCACGTAGACAGACGTAGCCGATGGGTAGACGGACCGCGTCTACGCCGCGTAGCCGCATGTAGCTGCATGTACACCGACATCTCGGTGTACACATACGTAGCCGGACTTAGCCAAAGATCGATGCATGTCGCCGCATGTCGCCCCACGTAGCTCCACGTACACCTGGGTGTGTCTACACGGGGTGGGAACGCAGTGATCCACAAGTATTTCATGTTTTCCAACAATAAAACAGAGTTGTGTCTGGTGTGGCAATCAACCACTGTTCAAATGTGCTGCCAAGATGCAGTACAGACAGTTCAAAGTGGGAAAGCGGGAAAGTGGGCATGTGAAAAATTAGGACTAGCCACCTAGGAAATGCGAGGCAGTTCACTAGGCTGTGGCATGGAATTCTGGGTGGCATATGCAGCCCTGAGGCTCAGAGTTGTGTTTGGTGTGCCCATCAATCACTGTTCAAATTTGCTGCCAAAATGTGATACAGTCATTTTGAAGTCAGAAAGCGCGAAAGCAGGCTAGAAGGCAAGTAAGAAATTTGAAGCAATTTGGCAGGCCGCAGCATGGAATTCTGGGTGGCATGTGCAGCCTTGAGCCTGAGAGCTATGTTCAGTATACCAAATCACTGTTCAAATTTGCTACCAAAATGTGGTACAGTCAGTTCAAAGTAGGAAAGTGGGAAAGAGGGCAACTGGGAAATTCGAAGCAATTTGGTAGGCTGTGGTGTGGAATTCTGGGTGGCATATGCAGCCTTGAGCCCCAGAGTTGGGTTCAGTGTGTCAATCAACCACCATTGAAATTTGCTGCAAAGACACGGTACAGTCAGTTCAACGTGGGAAAATAGGAAAACGAGCAAGTGGAAAATTCTAAGCAATCTGGTAGACTGCAGTATGAGGATATGATATTGCTGACTCTGCAATCTTGTATCTCACTAACAGCCAAACTGACTTTGCTGCACCCACTGGGACCAAGTGATCAGACATAGCAATGTGTCCAGAAAGCACTGCCTTTCCCTTACACTGTGAGGCAGGTGATCATGCCATGCACTCACCACCTCAAGGCCCCTTCAATCACACTGAAGAACGACACCCAGGACCACCACCTTCCTAATCAGAAAATCAGGTTACCAAATTTGGATCTTTTTGTCCTCGGAGCTTTCCTCCCTACATTGCAGCACACTGCGCACAGGTCCATGATACCTCTGACTCAACAGGATGTGACCACACAGCCAATGGAACAACTACGCTGCTCGTGACAACCATATTCACTCCCACACCTTGACACATTTACATGCAGAGTTTACCTCCACTCCCACAAATTTGATAAATATCACCACAAACCAAATGCTACAGGTTTCCTGCATTCACCATGCCCATATTATGCTAAAACTATGCAGAAAACTCGATCCCCATCTGCTGGAGATTCCATCCAGTCTGCCAAAAGCACCCTCGAAACACAGGTCATGATCTTTTTTCATGAAACTCACCCTCAAATGCCAAAATCATGTCATGAAACGGGGTTTCAAGGGGTTTGGGAAGGAAATTGTGTGACTAGGAGAAAATGTATAAAAGGCAGCTGGAAAAATTGATGTAGTCAGTCAATTACCCAGTTACAGGATAAGCCCACTTGTACCTCACTAGTGGTGCTTGTTCTCTAACACACACACACACATGTTTGACCACATCCCTCTTGGGCATTTTACTCTCACACCTCCTTTTGCAAGACCCCACCTCACTGGGTCCCAAGCCTAAACACCAGGCTCCCCTGCATTGGATCACCATCTTTGCATCATCAGTGCTGCTTGATGGATCGCTCTGGACAGAAAACAGTGCCCATTCCACTTGGTTCTGTCTAGAAAGTGCCTGAATGCATGGATCTTTCTTGGTTGTTGTGCATTATTCCTCTTATGCATCACCGCTTTCTGGCACTTTATCCTTTGCAACCACACAGTACAAGACCTGCAAACCCTCACAATTGCTCCCTCTTCCTGTCACACATCACCAGAAGGTAGCATGGAAGGAGGTGATTTAAACAATACCAAATACCTGGGACCTTGGTGGAAGGAGGCTTGCATAGAAGAGTTTGGAAGGATTGCAGTGAGATGGAGGGGTGTGTCCATGGGATATGGCAGCTCAGAGAGGTATAAAGAGAGGTGTGGTCTTACAGGGAAGAGAGGAGGTTCGGAGGACTTTGCAGATGCTGAAGACTCTGGAAAGATGAACAGGAGATTCAGGAAGGTTCACACTGAGAGCAGGTGTGTCAAGACGAGCCCTAAGTCGGCTAGACGTTGGGTGACAGGGAACAACCCGGCCGGGACGATGGTCGAATAACCCGGTTTAGAAAGTAGCGCGATACCCCACTAGGAGATAGCGTCGAATAACCTCGTCGTCAGGAGGAGGTAGTCGGCTTATGTCGATAGTAGGGGGGATCTTGAATGATCCAAAGGCGGTATGGTAACCGCCTAAACACCAGACTCGAGTAGATCTCGAGGAGATGAGAATGTAGAGCAAAGAAAGAGACAGGGTTGTTGTGAGAATTATCTGCGTCGTTATCTAGCCAAGGCAGACTCAATATTAGACGAGGTAGAATCTACAGTACATGAGATTCTACAGAGTTTATATATTGTATTTACCTAGGAGTCGATCGATCGAACTGTCAGCACACAGGGGTGTTTGAATATGTAGGGGTTTTGATCAGGACACAGGGACGTGTCCCTATACGTTCTGTGGACCAGGGTTTTTATCCCTATATGTTCCAATGATTGGAAACTCGGGTTATTGAATAACCCGATCGGCGTTATTGAAGTAATCCGCCCTGTGTTGTTATGACCGCAAGAGTTGTGAAAGAATCCGGGAGGATGCGGTTTGGGTTTATGGAATAACCCGTTGGCGTATGGAATAAACCCGCCGTGAAAAAGTTTGAAAAGGGTTTGTAAATGCCGAATCATGACAAGGTGCCCAGTTCTAATTTCCCACTTGTCCACTTTCCTGCTTCCCCACTTCAAACTGACTTTACTGCATCTTGGCAGCAAATTTGAACAGTGGTTGATTGACACACTGAACACAACTCTAAGGTTCAGGGCCGAAAATGCCACCCAGATTTCCATGCTGCGGCCTATCAAACTGCTTCGAATTTCCCAGTTGCCCACTTTGAACTGACTGTACCGTGTCTTGGCAGTAAATTTCAACGGTGGCTGATTGACACACTGAACACATCTCTGAGGATCAGGGCTGCAGATGCCACTTAGATTTCCACCCCACAGCCTACCAAATTACTTCATATTTCCTAGATGCCCAGTTCTATTTTCCCACTTCTCCACTTTCCTGCTTTCCCACTTCGCACTGAGTATGCTGCATCTTGGCAGCAAATTTGAATGGTGGTTGATTGACACACCAAACACAACTCTGAGGCTCAGGACTGCAAATGCCCCCCAGATTTCCACACTGTGGCCTATCAAACTGCTTGAATGTCCCAGTTGCCCATTATCCCACTTCAACTGACTGTACTGCATCTTGGCAGCAAATTTGAACAGTGGTTGATTGACACATAAAACACAACTCTTAGGCTCAGGGCTGCATATGCCATGTCAAATTCTATCCTGCAGCCCACTGAATTGCTTCAAATTTCCTACTTGCCCACTTGCCCACTTTTCTGCTTCAAACTGACTGTACTGCATCTTGGTACCAAATTTGAATGGTGGTTGATTGGCACACCGAAAACAACTCCTGGGCACATGCCACCCAGATTTCCACACTGCACCCTACTGAATTGCTTCAAATTTCCTACTTGCCTGCTTTCCCACTTTCCCACTTTGCAATGACTGTACTGCCTCTTGGTAGCAAATTTGAATAGTGGTTGATTGACACACTAAACACAAGTCTGAGGCTCCAGGCTGCATATGCCACTCAGAGTTTCATGCTGCAACTACTGAATTGCTTCAAAGTTCCTAGGTCCCCAGTTCTAATTTCCCAAGTGCCCACTTTCCTGCTTTCCTGCTTCAAAATGACTGTACTGCCTCTTGGTAGCAAATTTGAATGGTGGCCAATTGGCACACTGAACACAACTCTGAGGCTCAGGGCTGCATATACCATCCAGAATTCTATGCTACAGCCCACCGAGCTGCTTCGAATTTCCTATGTCCCCAGTTCCAATTTCCCAAGTGCCCACTTTCCTGCTTCCCTGCTTCAAACTGACTATACTGCCTCATGGTAGGAAATTTCAACGGTGGTTGGTTGACATACCAGACACAACTCTGAGGCTCAGGGCTGCATATGCCACCCAGAATTCCATGCCACAGCCCACCAAGTTGCTTCAAATTTCCTACTTGCCCACTTTCCTGCTTCCCTACTTTCAATTCACTGTACCACGTCCTGGTGCAAAATTTTAAAGGTGGTTGGTTGACACACCAAACACAACTCTGAGGTGCAGAGCTGCATATGCCACGCAGAATTCCATGCCACAGCATACAGAATCACTTCGAATTTCCCTGTTGCCCACTTTTCCACTTTCCCCCTTTCTCAATCAAACACAACTCTGAGGCTCAGCACTGCATATGCCACCCAGACTTCTATATTGCAGCCTGCCATCAGGGCTGCATTTGCCACCCAGAAATCCATGCCACAGCCTAATGAATTGCTCGAATTTCCCAGTTGCCTACTTTCCTGCTTTCCTACTGAGAACTGACTGTACTGCATCTTGGCAGCAAATTTCAACGATGATTGGTTGACATATTGAACACAATCCTGAGGCTTAGGCCGCATATGCCACCCAGATTTCCACACCACCCCCTACTGATGGCTTCGAATTTCCCACATGCCTGCTTTCCTGCTTTCCCACTTTCCCACTTTGAACTGTCTCTACCACATCTACACCGCCGTTTGTGATCAAGGTTCTGTCAACCTTAATGATTATTTACATTTTGAAAATAAAATTAATCATATCCCATGACCATTTTTAAATGCCGTGTTTGACAAGCCTCATCACAAGGTTGCTACAACAACTGGCCGACCTCTGGGAGAGGTTTTTGAAGTCAAAGGTTCACGTAACGTTGTAGCAACCTCTGTGAAATGTTAATTGGACGTTGAGAGAATGTCACCCCGTAACGTCTCACTAACATCCATCACAAACGGGGGTGTAGTGTTGCTGCGACTCCGACTTGGAGGGTGCCAAGTCAACTTGGAGAGGTTGACTTAAGTTGAGTTAAGTCAAGTCACAAGTGCGATTCAACTCGACTTCGAAGTTGGTGCAAGTCAACTCCAAGTCACTCAAGTAGACTCAAGTCAGGTATGAAATGAAGATTGTCCCTCTTTCGATTGGAACAGTTTTTTGTTTTGTTTTTTGACCAAATGTCACATCCGTGACAGGTGTCACGGCCTTGTCACAGCTGAATTGGCTTATGTTCCCATCCAGTTTTGAATGCCCAATAAATCTAGAAAAATATAAGAAAAATCCCTGACATTGTATGGAAGATTTCTGAACCATTTAACTCACAAAACATGCGAGAAATGTGGGGTGATTACAGATTAAACACTGTCTCGTCATTCCTGCATAATTTCATTGGGGTTCACTTGTCCACGACATTCCTATGCAATACGGTGGTGATTCTAGCTAATCCAAAAAACATCTGTCAAATTGACTGACTCAAGTCAACTTGAGCAGCTCCGAGTGACTTGAAGTTGGTTGAGTCGAGTCGAGTCATGTCGAAGTTTGAACAAAGTCATTTTACCGAGTTGTGACTTGACTTTTCGAGTCGTAGCAACACTAACCACATCTTGGCAGCACATGAACAGTGGTTGATTGCCTCATGAGACACAACTCTGAGGCTCAGGGTTACATATGCTACCCAGAATTCCACGCTGCTGCCTCGCAAATTGCTTTCAATCTCCCACATGCCTGCTTTCATGCTTTCCCAATTTGAACTGACTGTACCAAATCTTGGCAGTCAACTTGAATGGTGGTTGATTGACACATTACAGCTAATTGCAGTACCGAAGGCGCAAATGAAAAATTTCCCCTATGGGATGTTCCCCAGATCTTGCTCACTTTTGCACTGATTCAAATGAAACCTAGCCAGATCTTCCAGGCTAATTCATCCGCAGGTAGTGATGGAAAGAAACTTGCAACAATACTTTATATTAGTTGGCCTGTCATTTCGGACTGTTTCTGCGATAAATGATGTCTAGCATAGTCCAAACATGTTCAAATGAGCTGATTCTTTGCAACAGGGAACTAACATACATTTTGAAACATGTCATCGGGCCAGAATTCCAGATAATTTAGTCTATGATGCCTGTAATCACTTCTGACAATGAGGAATCTGCTCTAATCTGGAAGTATTGTGAGAATTGAATGCAACCATGGATTTTATGCAATTCTGGCTATATGACATCATTCACAATCCATGTAAATCTTCTGTCTCAGAAAGCCAGGCCGTTTGAACCAGTACCGGGCTTGCTAGAAGGCATCCAACCCTCAAACAGTCTGAAATCCAAGATCGTCCATTATGAAATATTTTGACAAGCTTGTCCGTATCACCAATTCCGCACGAATTAGCCCGAATTATCTAGTATGATCTCATCCAAATCCATGAAGAACAGACCGAGATCTGGGGAATTCTTTGAAAAACATCCTGAACAGGAAAATTTTCATTCACACCTTCGGTACTGCAATTAGCTGTAAACACAACTCTGAGGCTCAGGACTGCACATGCCACCCATAATTCCACACTGCAGCCCACCAAACTGCTTCAAATTTCCCATATGCTCACTTTGAATTTCCCACATGCCTGCTTTCCTGCTTTTCCCACTGTGAACTGACTGTACTGCATCTTGGCAGCAAATTTGAACAGTGGTTGATTGACACATAAAACACAACTCTGAGGCTCTGGGCGGCATATGCCACCCAGAATTCCATGCCGGAAGCCACCAAATTGCTTCGGATTTCCCACTTGCCTGTTTTCTCATGTTCCTACTTCAAACTAGCTGTATCACATCTTGGCAGCAAATTTGAACAGTGGTTTATGGGCACACCAAACACAACTCTGAGGCTCCAGGCTGCACATGCCACCCAGAATTCCACGCTGCAGCCAACTGAATTGCTTCAAATTTCCTACTTGCCTGCTTTCCTGCTTTCCCACTTCAAAATGACTGTACCGCCTCTTGGTAGCAAATTTGAATGGTGGTTGATTGGCACACTGAACACAACTCTGAGGCTCAAGCTTGCATATGCCATCCAGAATTCCATGCTGCAGCCTACTGAGTTGCATCAAATTTCCTATGTCCCCAGTTCTAATTTCCCAAGTGCCAGCTTTCCCACCTTCCCACTTTGAACTGACTGTACTGTGTCTTGCCAGCAAATTTGAACAGTGGCTGATTGGCACACTGAAAACAACCCTCAGGGTCAGGCTGCATATGCCACCCAGATCTCCACGCCTCAGTCTACCAAATTGGTTTGAATTTCCCAGTTGCCCACTTTCCTGCTTTCCCACATTGAACTGACCATACCACATCTTAGCAGCAAATTTGAACAGTGGTTGATTGACACACCAAACACAACTCTGAGCCTCAGGGCTGCATATGCCACCCAGAATTCCATGCCACAGCCTAGTGAACTGCCTCGCACTTCCTAGGTGCCCAGTCCTAATTTTCCACATGCCCACTTTCCCGCTTTCCCACTTTGAACTATCTGTACTGCATCTTGGCAGCACATTTGAACAGTGGTTGATTGCCACACCAGACACAACTCTGAGGCTCAGGACTGCATATGCCACCTAGTATTACACCCTGCAGCCCACCGAATTGCTTTAAATTTCCTAGATGCCCAGTTCTCATTTCCCACATGTCTGCTTTCCCATTGACTGTACCGCATCTTGCCACCATCTTTGTCCCACCATGTTACTCTGCAAGCTGCCAGCAATTTTTTCTTTTTTCTCACTTTTGCACTTCGTGCAACAGGATGGCCGAACAATCAACCATGATTTTTCGTATTTAACAGGTAATTGCATGATCCTCACCACACAAGCAAGAACTGAGAAACATGCAGAATCACATTTTGAATCCTCTTTGACTGCCTTCATAATTCCCTGATTTTACCCTCTTGAAACATTTTAACTAATTCTTCAGTTTTATTGTTAGAAAACATGAAATACTTGTGAATTGTGCTAAAACACTGTAATGATGTTTTGAATGTAACTTCTGTATTTTCTCCATTGCTCTTCTATTTTCAAAGATGGTGATCCAATGCAGGGGAGCCTGGTGTTTAGGCTTGGGACCCAGTGAGGTGGGGTCTTGCAAAAGGAGGTGTGAGAGTAAAATGCCCAAGAGGGATGTGGTCAAACATGTGTGTGTGTGTGTTAGAGAACAAGCACCACTAGTGAGGTACAAGTGGGCTTATCCTGTAACTGGGTAATTGACTGACTACATCAATTTTTCCAGCTGCCTTTTATACATTTTCTCCTAGTCACACAATTTCCTTCCCAAACCCCTTGAAACCCCGTTTCATGACATGATTTTGGCATTTGAGGGTGAGTTTCATGAAAAAAGATCATGACCTGTGTTTCGAGGGTGCTTTTGGCAGACTGGATGGAATCTCCAGTAGATGGGGATCGAGTTTTCTGCATAGTTTTAGCATAATATGGGCATGGTGAATGCAGGAAACCTGTAGCATTTGGTTTGTGGTGATATTTATCAAATTTGTGGGAGTGGAGGTAAACTCTGCATGTAAATGTGTCAAGGTGTGGGAGTGAATATGGTTGTCACGAGCAGCGTAGTTGTTCCATTGGCTGTGTGGTCACATCCTGTTGAGTCAGAGGTATCATGGACCTGTGCGCAGTGTGCTGCAATGTAGGGAGGAAAGCTCCGAGGACAAAAAGATCCAAATTTGGTAACCTGATTTTCTGATTAGGAAGGTGGTGGTCCTGGGTGTCGTTCTTCAGTGTGATTGAAGGGGCCTTGAGGTGGTGAGTGCATGGCATGATCACCTGCCTCACAGTGTAAGGGAAAGGCAGTGCTTTCTGGACACATTGCTATGTCTGATCACTTGGTCCCAGTGGGTGCAGCAAAGTCAGTTTGGCTGTTAGTGAGATACAAGATTGCAGAGTCAGCAATATCATATCCTCATACTGCAGTCTACCAGATTGCTTAGAATTTTCCACTTGCTCGTTTTCCTATTTTCCCACGTTGAACTGACTGTACCGTGTCTTTGCAGCAAATTTCAATGGTGGTTGATTGACACACTGAACCCAACTCTGGGGCTCAAGGCTGCATATGCCACCCAGAATTCCACACCACAGCCTACCAAATTGCTTCGAATTTCCCAGTTGCCCTCTTTCCCACTTTCCTACTTTGAACTGACTGTACCACATTTTGGTAGCAAATTTGAACAGTGATTTGGTATACTGAACATAGCTCTCAGGCTCAAGGCTGCACATGCCACCCAGAATTCCATGCTGCGGCCTGCCAAATTGCTTCAAATTTCTTACTTGCCTTCTAGCCTGCTTTCGCGCTTTCTGACTTCAAAATGACTGTATCACATTTTGGCAGCAAATTTGAACAGTGATTGATGGGCACACCAAACACAACTCTGAGGCTCAAGGCTGCACATGCCACACAGAATCACATGCTGCAGCCAACTGAATTGCTTCAAATTTCCCAAGTGCCCGCTTTCCCACCTTCCCACTGTGAACTGACTGTAGCACATTTTGGTAGCAAATTTGAATGGTGGTTGATTGGCACACCAGACACACCTCTGAGGCTCAGGGCTGCACATGCCACTTAGAATTCCACGCCACAGCCTCCCAAATTGCTTCAAATTTCCCAGTTGCCCACTATCCTGCTTTCCCGCTTCGAACCGACTGTACCGCATATTTGTAACAGATTTGAACAGCGGTTTATTGGCACACCAAAGACAACTCTGCTCAGGCTGCATATGCCACCCAGATTTCCACGCTGTGGCCTATTAAATTGCTTCGAATTTCCCAGTTGCCCACGTTAAATTTCCCACATGCCTGCTTTCCACTTTGAACTGACTGTACTGCATCTGGGCAGGAAATTTGAACAGTGGTTGATTGGCACACTGAACACAACTGTGAGGGTCAAGGCTGCATATGCCATCCAGAATTCCACACTGCAGCCTACTGAGTTGCTTCAAATTTCCTATGTCCCTAGTTCTAATTCCCAAGTGCCCGCTTTCCCACCTTCCCACTTTGAACTGACTGTACCGCATTTTGGCAGGAAATTTCAACGGTGGTTGGTTGACACACTAGACACAACTCTGAGGCTCAGGGCTGCATATGCCACCCAAAATTCCACGCCACAGCCTACTAAATTGCTTCAAATTTCCCAGTTGCCTGCTTTCCTGCTTTCCCACTTCAAACTGACTGTACTGCATTTTGGTAGGAAATTTGAATGGTGGTTGATTAACACATTGTCTGCTTTCCCCCTTCGAACTGACTGTACCGCATTTTGGTAGCAAATTTGAACAGTGATTTGGTATACCAAACATAACTCTCAGGCTCAAGGCTGCACATGCCACCCAGAATTCCATGCTGCAGCCTGCCAAATTGCTTCAAATTTCCTACTTGCCTGCTAGCCTGCTTTCCCGCTTTTCGACTTCAAAATGACTGTATCACATTTTGGCAGCAAATTTGAATAGTGGTTGATGGACGCACCAAACACAACTCTGAGGCTCAAGGCTGCACATGCCACACAGAATTCCACACTGCAGCCTACTGAATTGCTTCAAATTTCCTACTTGCCTGCTTTCCCGCTTTCCCACTTCAAAATGACTGTACCGCCTCTTGGTAGCAAATTTGAATGGTGGTTGATTGGCACACTGAACACAACTCTGAGGCTCAAGCCTGCATATGCCATCCAGAATTCCATGCTGCAGCTTACTGAGTTGCATCAAATTTCCTATGTCCCCAGTTCTAATTTCCCAAGTGCCCGCTTTCCCACCTTCCCACTATCAACTGGCTGTACTGTGTCTTGCCAGCAAATTTGAACAGTGGTTGATTGACACACCAAACACAACTCTGAGCCTCAGGGCTGCATATGCCACCCAGAATTCCATGCCACAGCCTAGTGAACTGCCTCGCATTTCCTAGGTGGCTAGTCCTAATTTTTCACATGCCCACTTTCCCGCTTTCCCACTTTGAACTGTCTGTACTGCATCTTGGCAGCACATTTGAACAGTGGTTGATTGCCACACCAGACACAACTCTGTTTTATTGTTGGAAAACATGAAATACTTGTGAATTGTGCCAAAAACACTCAAATCATATTTTGAATGTAACTTCTGTATTTTCTCCATTGCTTTTCAATTTTCAGTGGTGCAATGACTCTGAAATCATTCTCAACTCTTCTCAAATATATCTACTTGTATCATTCAAGAGATGTGTGGAAAGAGATTCAAAATCTTTCTTCAATGTCTTTTTACACTCCCAGTGTAGAACATCTTTCTTTCATGAAAGATATATTCTAGACCCATTTAAAAAAGTATTTCAATGGGTCTCCCATACTTCACCGAGCTTCATGCAATAAATATGGAGAAGATCATGCAAGAGGCATTCAAAAGATATTGTGTGACATCATCACACTAAATCCCACATGTTTCCCTCAGTTTTGGGTCAAAATATATTTACACTTCCTTCACAATAGTCTTTGGTATCACATTCAAGAAGAATCAAGATATACATGCTAGAAACATGTGGAAAATATTGAAAACCTATTTAAAATCACTCCTGAATGTTCCACCTCGATCTATGCAACACACATTTTAAAACAAATTACCAATGTTTCACGGTAAAACATGCAAAAAAAATTGAGACTAACTTTCGCATATATTTTGGATGTTTCAAAGTGGTATATCATGATATGGGTCCTGTGGGAAGCATGGGGCAGAGGTAATGCATAACGCAACAAGAGATCGAGGCCGCCTGTCGGGAGCCCAGTATCCTTGGCTTCAGACGGTCGTTTCCAAAGTACGTTTCATATCCAGATCTGTATTGATGGAGCTCGGATCCCGATTTCAGCGGATTTGAAACGGGAAAGGATTGCAGCTATGCGGCGGTCAGAGACGTATGTTTCGAAGCTGACTATATCTTTGGCGCGTGTTTTTTTTTACAATTCAGAGCGAATTGTCATCTCGCGTGCTGTGATGCGGGACGAAAGTTCTACTTCGGGATGAGGTCGGTAGTTTATTTCGAATGCATAGTCGATCCTTACTTATTCGTACAGGCTACCTCTGCGCTTGACTCCACCTCGGAGAAGGTCGTGCAACAAGCTTTGGATGCAACCGCAGCGGGGGGCAGGACAATCATAATCGCACATAGGCTGTCAAGCATACCAGACGCGGATCGGATGTGTGTTCTCGGCAACAATGCGACTCAGCTTACCTTTCTCGACAGCTACATCGTGTGTATAAGCGAGTCGGGGACGCGTGATGAACTGCTGAGGAGAAATGCAGATTATTCGAGCTGATAATTCGCATGGGTTTCTCACGTATGTGTGTGGCGCGGCGCATTTCCATCTTTAGCTGACTTTTTTTATTGGCTAGAAAACGATACAACATTGTTGGAAAGGTGATAGATCACCCACAAGCAGCTGTGAAGACGGAGGATACTGTGGATGTTACCCGTAACCTGTAGGATCGTCACATTTTCCCCCGACTCAATCTTGCTTTGCTACTCTCGTGTATTCTTATCTTACAGCTGTTTGTAAATGGCACTCCCGATCATTTTGTAAATAAAGAGCAAAGTAAATGGGCCAGATTGCCATCCTCATTTCTCACCGATTTCTCAACCGATTTCCTTGAAAGTAGGTGCGTTTGAAAGCGGCGATGTAGGGCTTTCACAGTGTATCCGACTAGCTAAGGAAATTAGCCACCTTGAATGACCGACAATTCCGGCTCTCTGGCTAGAACCAGATGCGCTAACGGCCATTTCTCGGTCACCAGTGGGCCGATTTGCTTGTACCTGACTGTTTCTGGGAGCTGAGATTGCGGCAATCATTTGTATTTTGTTTTAAAATGAAACACACATGGCTGGCACCCGCTAGAATGGAATTACCGGCCGGGGCTTAGAATTCATTCCTGGCAAGTTGTTTCAAAGTAGGACCAAAATGTAACATATTGAAGAGATATTCCTTGATCTCGTAATCCGAACGAGTTCAGAGTCATAGAAATCGATTCAGAATTGAGTGCACACTGTCCAGTTGAAGTTTCGACAGCTCACCCATAACACGAATTTTAGGGTACCTATATTCTCTGAGTTACCTAGGGCGATGAATACAGCCTGAAAGCCCCATATCGCCGCTTTCAAACGCACCTACTTTCAAGGAAATCGGTTGAGAAATCGGTGAGAAATGAGGATGGCAATCTGGCCCATTTATTTTGCTGTTTATTTACAAAATGATCGGGAGTGCCATTAGCTTTGCAAACAGCTGTAATGGATTCCAATCTTCATAATGAACTGATTTCTTAGGTCCCGCCCACAATCGCGCCGATTTGCTCCCGCATTACTCACTGATCAGATGCCTCGGTAGGGAGTCTAACAATATTCGGCAAGCGGTGCTGACGTTAGGCAGCATTAACATCCCTCGGTGAATTTTCTTCTGAGTTCTGTTGTTGCTGCGAAATTTGGCAAATCAAAGTTTTGGCTTACAATATGTTGTGTCGCTGAGCTAGTCTGGTGCGGATCCGAAGCCTATCTTCTACCGCTAGGTTCCAAACCTGACACTGGACTTTCGTATCTCTACCAACGCCCCTCGATTTCTGGGTGTGTTCGTCGTCTATGGCTTTTTCGTTCGTTCGGACCGCTTTCTGTCTTTCTTTATAACGCCCCTGGAGTTTTCTGGGCGCTTCGTCCCAGACATTTTACTCCGACGCTGCCTGGCGACAGATGCTTCCAATAGGCACTGCATTCAGACCCCCCATAGGCACAGATGTGCCCACCTTCACCGATCTCCGCCTATGGGCTGCCCACTCAAGCCGACGTTGGTCTACGTTGATAGGCATTGGCTGATGTTGGTCTAGCATCCCTACCAAGGCAAAGTCTGCCCACCTTGGCAGATCTTCTCCGATGCGGTGTGCCTATCTTGGCCAACCTTGGCCAACCTGGGTCTAGGTTGGTGTCGGTTGGAGTGGCTAGATAGGTACAAACCATGTCAGATTTTGAATTTGGCTAACTAGGCTTAGCTAGGCTCATCGGTCTATGTCAGTCTATGTGTGCCTATTCTGGTCGCAATACCTAGACCAACCATGGGAGGGATGGGCAGACCGATGGGCAGGGGTCAGCACATTGGTCTGCCTATGCATCTGCCTATTGGGATCTGGCAGACCTGTGCCTACAGGGGGGTCTGAACGCAGTGAGGTCAAGTTAATCCTACTTTTCAGTCATTGAGGGATAATGCTTGTCTCCGGAGACAGAGCGGCAGACGGCAAGCTTCCTCTCCCCTGAATGATGGAATCCAAGATAGAAGATGACAAGAATTTTTTGACATGAGTGCGAGATATCTATAAAGAGGCCTTTGGAGGGAAGGTGTTCCCACCTATGACAGCGCCTGTGAATGCTTCGGGGCTGTGCGTACGCTCGACAGTTCTGTTAGCAGCTCTCTTCTTCCCACACGATCCCCACTCTCGAAATCTCCACCAATGGCCGAGGCGACTGTAGGACTCCTCGGCGCTGCGGCGACGATCGGAGCAGCGCAGGTCACAGCAGCATCCAACTTCACTGGACGCCATGAAAGTAGTCACCGCGAAGTGATAATGGAAAGGAGGCGGAATACCGATGAGTTCTTCGCAAATCTTCGTGGCGGAGATGTTACACCGGACGAGGAAACAGAGTTTTTGAGGATCAGGACGGAGTGCGTACCCCCGGTTACAGATGCAAAGACTGACCCGGCATGTGACAGGGCTATTCAGCGGGAGAACGAATACCATGAAAGCATTGAGAGCTACAAGACAGTTTCATGGTTCAATATCCCACAGAAACTTAAAAAGAGGAAAGATGTTAGAAGGGGGAAAAGGCTGACACGAGAAACCAACCACACTTTGAGGAATCTTAACGAGGTGGGATGCTTTAGTAGAGCGAAGCTGGTTCCTGATGAATACGAAGTCTATGAGCTCGGGCTCCGACACTTCGTCGATTTGTGCGTCGTCGGGCTCTCCGCCTGGATCCAACCTAGCTGCCGAGGAAATCCAGGACTGGACACACACCGTACACGAAACCTTGGATGTTGATGACATGGAGGCTATGAACGACGAACAGTCTCACGCTAGGCAAATCGGGGAGCCATTCACGGACAGGGATCGCCATGAACCCCAGTCTGCTGCTCATGCCTTCGGCCGCGGTTCTGTCCTCCATCGTAAGTGAACTCTGGTGCATTTTCATGTATCTCATAAGTATTAGCGGCGCTCTTGCACTTATATGCGGCACCTGACATTCCCCAGCTCATCGAACTGCTCGATAACAGTGATCCGGCTGTCCGCAATTCTGCCACTAGGAGATTCGGCAAATCGGCCGAGGATGGTGAGTAAACTCCGCCTGTGTTACATCTGCCACTCATTTGCAGCTGACTCGCGCGGGACCATGGAGCCTGGTATCCCAACAATTATTAAACTGTTAGGCGATTGGGAGAGCTGCCAATCTGCCGCTGAGGTGTTCTGCAAGTTGGCTGCCCATTGTAAGGAAAACCTCGTGGCCTTGTTATACTTCTGCCAATTATTCGCAGCTGTCTTCCACGAGGGCATGAAGCACGGGATCCCACACATAATTAAACTGCTAGACAATAGTCATTCGGAGGTCCGCCAATCCGGTGTCAACGCATTCAGGGAGTTGGCTGCTCATCGTAAGGAAACCGTGCGTCTCTTTATACATCTGCCAATTATTTGCAGCAACCTTCCACGAAGCCATAAAGCCTGGCATCCCGCAGATCATTGAACTCCTCGAGGACAGTGTTCGGACTGTCCGCCGATCCTGTGCCAATGCATTCGGCGAGTTGGCCGCCCATCGTAAGGAAACCTCGTGTTACTTGCATCTTCCAATCATCCGCAGATCTATTCCACGAAACCATGAGGCCTGGGATCCCGAATATCATTAAACTGTTAGACAATGGTCATTGGGAGGTTCTCCAATCCTCCGCCGATGCGTTCGGGGAGTTGGCTGCCCATCGTAGGAAAATCTCGCCTCTTTTTGTACATCTACTAATCAATTACAGCGGTCTTCCACGGAGTCATGAAGCCTGGGATCCCGGAGATCATTAAACTGCTGGACAATGGTGACTGGGAGGTACGCCGATCCTCTGCCAATGCATTTAGCGAGTTGGTCGCCCATCGTGAGCAAAAACTCGCCTCTCTTTATACTTTGGCCAATTATTTGCAGCGGTCTTCCGCGAAGCTCTGAAGCTTGGTATCCCGCAGATCATCAAACTGTTAGACGATTGGCAGGTGTGCCGATCTGCCGCTAACGCGTTCTGCCGGTTGGCCACCCATCGTAATGAAACTTTACGTCTTTTTATATATCTCACAATTATTGGCAGCCGTCTTCCACGAAGCTATAATGGGTGATATATCACAAATAATTAAACTGCTGGAAAACCGTCACTGGGAGGTTCGCCGAGCCTCTGCCAATGCATTTAGCGAGGTGGCCGCTCATCGTAAACAAAAACTCGCATCTCTTTATACATTTGCCGATTATTTGCAGCGGTCTTCCACGAAGCTCTGAAGCCTGGCATCCCGCAGATTATCAAACTGTTAGAGGATTCGAAGGTCTGCGGACCTGCCGCTAACGCGTTCTGCAAGTTGGCCACCCATCGTAAGGAAACCTCATCTCTTTTTTATACATCTCACAATTATTCGCAGCCGTCTTCCACGAAGCCCTAATGGGTGGTATATCACCGATAATTAAACTGCTCGACAACAGTAATTGGGAAGTCTGTGAATCCTCCGCCAATGCATTCGGCAGGTTGGCCGCCCAGTGTAAGGAAAACCTCCCGTCCTTTCATCCGTCTGGCAATTATTCTCAGCTGTTTTCCACGAAACCATGAAGCTTGGCATCCCGCAAATCATTAAACTGCTAGGCAATTGGATGGTCCGCCAGTCCGCCGCTGAGGCGTTCCGCAAGTTGGCCGCCTATCGTAAGTAAAGCTTTATATCTTTGTATATATCTGTAAATTTTTTGCAGCCGTCTTCCACGAAGACATGACGCCTGGTATCCCGCATATCATCAAACTACTATACAGCCGTGATTTGGAGGTCCGCCAGTCCACCGCCAATGTATTTGGCGAGTTGGCCGCCCACCGTAAATGAATCCTCATGTCTGTTCATCATTTGCCAACTATTCGCAGGTTTTTTCCACCCCGCCATGATGCCTGGCATTGCTCGGATGATGGAGTTGCTGGCCGACAGTTCTATCAGTGTCAGCAAGTCCGCTGTGGCTGACTTCGAGAAATTGTCCGAGCATCGTAAGTAACCTTTCGTGTTTTCAAACATCTCTCAATGAGTCGCAGCTGTTGTCCATGAAGCCATGACATAGGCCAGGGATAATCAATTTGTCCAAGGGGATTTACAGGCTGCCACTAATCCATCCAAGGAATTGACGCCCACGTGGAATGAGATCTGCAGCTGAAATTGTGTATGGTGTCGCTCCATTCTTCGTAACTCAGTTCAACACATTATCTGTTTGCTATAAAATTGGAAATATGATGACTGTCGACCAGGGAATTCGGCGTGTTTGCAGGTTCCGGGTTTTCTTTTTCCCGGCCGAGGTGTCTTGATATGATGAGGACGGAGAATTCCGAATCGGAATCAAGATCGTTTAAAAGAATTGAACTACTCCGAGCAACACGCCCATGGACCAGGCTTGAAAGAGGATAAGGGGTGCCCGTAATTGCAAGGTTGAATTTGGCTGCAACGCCCATAATTTAACACTCACTGCACCGCCATCGGTGATCGCCAGTGGCCAAAACTCGGCCCTGCCACGGCTCGCTGCCAAACGACCTCCAACTCTCGCCCAAACAGTAGACAATACCAACTTCTTCCTAACCTGCGCAACGACGACGACGAGTTTTCTCCCTCATGAACCGCGACCGCAAACCGATTCCCTGCGATTGGTCCGCCTGAAATCAGACGCGATTGGGCGCTACGTATCATTTCCGCGGTTCCACAATGTAATGTGTTCAGAATCCGTTATAAAAATCGCACAAACTCCATTCAATCCTTCTTTTATCCTCCGGTGTCCAAACCGTGAGTTGTTTCCCAGAGATCATTGTTCATAGTCGCTGCTAGCGACACAGCAGGGCTTCTACGACGAGCTGCATGCTCGCGTCGCAATTTCAGTGGTTGTCCTACGTCGTACCTGTGAATCATGGCCCGAGGCCAGATCGGAGATCTTGATAATCTAGGAAAACCATGCTGAGAAAGGGGGGAAAGCTTCACGATGATAGTTCGATTGAAATTATTGGAGTCACACCATTGATTCAGTGGAGCATTAACTACTGTCCATGCCGGCTTGAACTTGATAGAACCGACATTCAGACGCACCTTCACCGACCCTGTGTAATCAATGAATTTAATTAGTTTTGAATTACAGTGGCCGCCGCCGCTAAGGAGGCGCTACCGAAGGCAGAAGCTCTTTGCTCAACATACTCAACCCATGAGATTAATCCTGGCTGCAATTTTCCGGCACTTCAAGATTAATCCTCGACGCACTTTTGCAGAGCTAAGGAATACAGGGTAGCAAAGTAATCTAGGCCCCATGTAGATTAAATCCGACTTGCAATAAAATCCTGACGCAAATCTTCCTCCCATAAATTGTCGTCTCTGCAACGTGTTCAGTCAAATAAAATCCTACTCGGATTGAATCTTGGCAACGTACCTCTCAGTAAATCTTGGCCTAGATTAAATCTGTAGCCAGTCCGAACAGATAAAATCTACTGGGATTGAATCTGAGCAACGCACCTCTGAATAAATGTTGACCCAGATTATATCTGCAACCAGGGGAGTCAAAAATAATCCTACAAATACCAGGAGACAAACCTTGTAACAACACTTGGCCAGATTGTATCTGCAACAAGATGAGTCAAATATAATCTTGCTCGGATTAAATTTCTGAAACAAACCTCGTAATGCATCCTGGTATCCGCAACGAATTGAAGAAACGAGCCTCTCTTAGCCCAGACTAAATCTGCAGCGGAAAAGGCCATCAGTTGAACACTTTCGGAGTCACTAGTGAAACTGACTGTGGTGAAATCTGATCTTCTATTGAAAGGTAAAACGAGGCAAGACCTTGGAAAGATACAGTAAAGGACGGGTAGACCCACCATGATTCTTCAAACAGAGCTGTTGATACGTTCCAGAGGTACTGGTGTGAGCACTGCAATGCAGTCCTCAGTGGATGATAACACAAGGGAAATGCTAAAGGGAATTCTGTATAATTGAGATACAACGAATATGTTGCCACTGACCATTAAGTAACCAAATTCAACAGTGGCAGGC